>JBBPBX010000605.1:92001-103495 GCA_038048925.1 Garcialebias charrua
GCCATTCCAAATTACGAGATTTCCGGTTTACGAGCGCCTCGTTGTAACGGATCTCGCTCGTAAATCGGGGACTACCTGTAATGTGATTACAGGGGGTCTGGTCCCAGATGACTTGGTGATCAAGTCCCCTTCATGGTCTGGTTCACTTCTGTTTTGAGGAGTGAGTTTGAAGCGTTTCTTACTTGTAGTTGTTTTAGGGTGTTTTTAGTATTTGGAGCATTTTTTTCTTTGCATTTGTTTTGCTGGTTGTGTTTTGTTTTTTTTTGTTTTTTTCTGTGATTGTAGAAAAAATAATTGCAGCATTTTTCTGTTGCATTAGGTTTTTGTTGGTTTGTTTGTTTTTTGTTTGCATTGTTTGTGTGTTTGCTGTTCGTTTTTGCCATTTGCACCTGTTGGCCACCATGGCTAATGCACATTTTATTTAAATTATTTTATTTTTTGTTTGCCTTTTGAGCAACCACCACTAAGCTGCATTAGTTTACTGTATAAACCAGGGGTGCCCAATACTGTACGTCAATTGCAAAGGTATGAGTAGATCACATAACGTAAAAAAAATAGGCATCAGCCATCATGTATCATCCATCTCACTATGAAATTTGTCACTTGAATGACATACAGGGCAGCCAGTCTGAGGCCTTGTGTACAAGACGTGAAACCGCAGCTTTTCTGCTGTGGTTTGGCTTTTCATTTACATTACAACAGCCCTCATTCTGTCTGTGAGGTTGCACATGCACACTACAGGTGGCTGCAGTCCAAAGTTTTTCTGCACTAACAGTTCTAATAAACGGCAGAGAGCAGAGTGTTTTTGTGCTGCTCACCCTTTTTACAGCATGTAGGAGAAAAATAATAAAGTCCAGGGTCCAAAGAGACATTAGTGTATTCACCAGGTTGAATGTAACTGTGATCAAACAGACGCTGCATGTGTGATGAGGTTGCCAGATAAGTTTAAAATGACTTATTCACCTCTCCTTTTCTGTGAACATGTTCAACAAACACAACACACACCTCATCTCAAAATAGCTTTACTCGGCACATATGACAGATTAGGTCAAAATACTATGATTTTAAAGCAACAGTACTATAGTTCATAACTTCTTATCTGGAAACCCGACTGACATGGAAACTGAAAGTTATGCACCATAACTCATGTTCCCTGAAGGAAGGGAACGAGGTGCAACATATGACTATGGGAATTGCGCCCCCGCACAGTTTACCAGAAGTAATACATTCACGCCTTTACGGCAGGTGGGCGTCAGCGTCACCACAGAGTGATACACCTTGGTATAAAGACGCGTGCGCCCATCCTTCGTCCTCCAAAAAGCACTTCACCGAGCTTTGGCATTGAAAGGGCAAACGTATGTTGCACCTCGTTCCCTTCCTTCAGGGAACATGAGTTATGGTGCTTAACTTTCAGTTCCCTTATCAGTCAGTCCACTCGGTGCAACATATGACTATGGGAACGTAATTCATTCACGCCCTTGAAATGCTCAGTAAAAATGCATGCTTGTGAGAACTTCTGCCTTTATACTTTAGGCGTTTTGGCTGATATCTACTGTGCGTTAGAGCGTACAGCCTGAGTGACGTCACAGGCAGTAACATCCAAACAATAATGTTTTGCAAACGTATTTGTGGAACTCCAGTTAGCCGCAGCACAAATGTCTGCCACTGGAACACCCTTAAACAGAGCCCATGAGGCTGCCAAGCCTAGAGTTGAATGGGCGTGCACCCCAGAGGGCACTTGTTGACCTTTGCTGCTGTAAGCCCTTTTTATGGCCTCAGTCACCTAGTGTGAGTAACGTTGCTTTGAAAGGGCTCTGCCCGCAGCCAGGTTGGCAAAACAGACAAACAGTTGG
The DNA here is from genome assembly GCA_038048925.1 of Garcialebias charrua. NCBI lineage: Eukaryota > Metazoa > Chordata > Actinopteri > Cyprinodontiformes > Rivulidae > Garcialebias > Garcialebias charrua. Next base: position 93,855 of record JBBPBX010000605.1, read on the forward strand.
TTTGTTTTCCTTCAACTGACAGTTCTATGGATGTAAACACTTAAGGCCCTGACTGGGCAGAGTGATCTTAGTCTCCTCTTGTTCCTCAGTGAGGACAGGGTGTGGAGGAAACTCAGAGAGCTCAAAGTCCAGACTCCTGAGATTTAGAGTTGGTACTTTTGGCACGTATGCGGGGTAGGACGCAGAGTGACCTTTGACCCATCAGGGGCAAACCTTGTACACATTGGGTGCACAGATAAAGCGTGGAGGTCACCCACACGTTTAGCTGAGCGGAGAGCTAGGAACAAAGCAGTTTTATAAGATAACAAGTCTATCTTAATGCTGCTGAGAGGCTCAAATGGAGGCTCACACAATGCATCCAGGACTAACTGAAGGTCCCAGTCTGGGGCCAGAGTCCTGCTGGGGGGGCCTTTTCCTCAGTACGCCCTTCATGTAATGTATTGTGAGAGGGTGGGCACCGGGTGTTCCCACCCCCTCCCCTTAGCCTTCGTGGCACACCGAGATGGCTGATAAAAACACCTTTAATGGTGGAAAATGAGTTGCCTTTTTCCAGCAGGTCCTATAAAAATGTGAGAAGCTGGACTAGGTCATAGGAATATGAAACAATATTCCTCTCTAGATACTAGGCCTCAAAGACACGCCATTTACGAGCGTAGAGAGTCTGAGTTGACCCAGCTCTCGCTCCTTGTGGAAGTAGGCGTATTTGAGATCCACTGTGCATGTGTGGTCTCCTTGTCTCACAGACTGTAGTACTTGTTCTCAGCGTGAACATTTTGAACCTGTAAGTTGTTGTTCTCTTGTTCAAAGCCCTGAGATCTAGAATTGGTCTCAAGGTTCGGTCTCGTTTGGGCACGAGGAAGTATTTGCTGTAGTGGCCGGTTTTTATTTCTCGTTTTGGAACAACACGGATCACACCTTTCTGTAACATTGCTGTTATTTCCTCCCTCAGGACGTGCGCACGTTCTGGGTTTATATCTGATTTTAGCACCCCTGTGAACGGAGGCGGCCGCTTGCGGAACTGCAGGCGGAGCCCCGACACACTGTTGACATGACCCACATGTTTGGTAGACACGCCCCCCAGGCCTGCGCATGTGCTGAGAGCCTCAGAGGCATGTTTATTGTGGGCTGCCTGCACCTCGTGTGTGCGGGCGGGGGAGTGTCTGGCCCCCCCGCTCTGTCCTGAGCGAACTGACCTGCCCGCATGTGGACGCCGCAAATTCTGTCTGCTCCAGACAGACTCCAGACGTCCCGTTGCTGTTCATTGTCTGATCTGACGCCCTGTGCCGCACGAGGGAGGAGGGGTGCTTGCCCTTTCCCTTTATTGTGACTGTTTTCATAAAAATGGGTGGTTGTTATCCCTGTTTATTTGTTTTTGTTTTTTTAGTCAAGAATCAGGGCAGTTTGTGCTTCTGGACTGGTACTTGTGTTTAGAAGAACAGAAATTTGTCTTTTACACATGTCAGAAACATTTTGTTTTGAGCACACACGAATGTCACCAGCTTTTCGTATTCTTTTACAAACAAAGTCTGGGTTTAAATGCCTTGGTTCCCGTACCCCGTGGGCGGACGAACCTGCAAAATTGTGGAGCGGGCCTGCTTCGTCATGCCCACTTCTGTCTCCCGTCCCGGTTCGTTGAAGTCCTCGGCTGAGCCGCTTGGTGAGGAACAAACTTGTTCCTGCTCCAGGACTGACCGGCCTGAGATGAATCTGCTACGGGTCTCTGCCGTTGCTCCCCGTCGTAAGCTGACCTTTTTTGCAGGGGGGCGGCGTGTGGCTGAGCAGTGTCGAGGCTGCGCGGGTCTGCTCCCGCTGGTGTCTCTGGGGAGGTGAAAGCCTTTCTCGGCATTCCCTCATGTAGCGCTTCAGCCTGCTCTGGATGCGTTCCAGAGCCCTCCCGAAGAGTCCCGTGGGCTCTATCAGGTGGTGAAGAAAGAGGTAACGTTGGCCTTCTGGTAGGTCCGTCCGAGTGAGCCACAGGTGGCGCTGAGCGATGACCACTTCAGCCATGCATCTCCCTTGAGCTATGGCGGCGGTCCCCAACATGCGGAGCACAAAGTCAGTCGCCCTGCAGGCTTCCTCCAGGATGTCGGTAGTCACCTTTTTGCTTGTGGTTACCTGGAGTTCCTGGAGTTCTGTGTCAGGTACGTCTGCATTAAGGCCGAGGCGTTTAACGCGCGGGCCGCGAGGCCCTGAGCTCTGTAGCATTTTTCAAGCTGTGCAGCCGAAGCGCGGTAGGCTTTGCTAGGCAGAGTTGGTTTTGCGCCCGACGTCCTGGGGGCCAAGTGAGCCGCCAGCGTGTCCTCCATCTGCGGCATGTTGGCGATTCCTGCTGCCTCCATTCCGGCGACGTTGAGGAACTGAGAGAGCGGCAGAAGCATGGGAGCTCTGGGCTCGGCCCAGGTGCAAGTGAGCTCAGTGAGAAAATCAGGGAAAATCGGCATCCTGTGTCTCATGGCCGACTGCTGCTTCGCATAGAAGTAGGTGCAACCTCGTAACCTGTTGGCGAGGTGGGGGTTCTGGCCAGGCAATCTGTAGCGCATCCGCCGCCCTGCGACACAATTTGAAGAGGGCGGGGATGGACGTGTTTGTCTCTGGCAGAGCTGCCGTCGGGTTCTGGGGGAATTCTTCCTCTTCCCCTTCGTCCTCGTCGGCTTCTTCGTCCGAAATCTCCCCCGAGGCCGTTAGCGAGAGCTCGTCTGCATTCATCAGGCCTCATGTGTTGAACTTAGCCGTTGAGTCCCCAACGGGTGTTGCCATGTCCATACTGTCCCCACATTCAACCTGTCCACTGTCCTCCAAATCAATGTTCTCGAGCTCCGGTGTGGGAGTGAGCGGCTCTGTGAGGTATGGGTCCCGTGTTGGCGCGGTGCCGTACATGGCCTTGGCCACGATGTCCACGCGACTCTTCCTCACAGACTCTGGCATCTGGCTGCAGTGCAGACAGGAGTCGGGATTCTAGCGCGGTTTTAGCGTGCAACATCCCCAGGCAGATGGGACAGGCCTCGAGGGAGTAGCCGTAGCCGCTGGGGCAGGTTCGGGAGCTGGGGCTCGTTGGCCTGCTGGTCCTTTTGGCAGTTTTCGCTTTTGGCAGTTTTCGCTTTTCGCTTCCCTTTCTCGGGCGCCATGGCTGAGAAAGTTGAGCTTTTTAGCTGTGCTAACGTTGTCCGAAGACGTCTCCTTTTTCGCGTTGCTTTCGCTGGCTAGCCCGTTACTCGTTAGTGGGGTAGCGGTGTGACGCAGTGACCGCCGTCGAGCGAAGCCGTCTGCTAAGAGAAGAGAAAAACCTTGAGGTTAAATAAAAGATGCTGGACTAGCTTTCGCTAGACCAGCCACACGCAGGAATTTTCTCTGTGCACTCAGAGTAGGGAGCGAGTTCACCTCAGAGTGATGTGGCAACAGAGAAGTCCCGCGAAGTTCAGGTATAAGCGAGGTGAAGGGCATAAAAGAGGACGAAGGATGGCCGCACACATCTTTATACCAAGAGGGCGGGGCCTCTGTAGTGACGCTGATGCCCACCTGCCGTAAAGGCGTGAATGTATTACTTCATGTAAACCGCGCGGGGGAGCAATTCCCATAGTCATATGTTGCACCGAGTGGACTGACTGATAAGGGAACTACAGCGTTTTCATGTAAACTTGCTCATTTCTTGTTTGTTACCCCCAAAAAACATTGAAAAAAACTACCATTTCCAGAGGTTGTTCTCATGTAAACAGGGCCTTATATTAGGTACCGGTAGATCACTTTGACTTGGCCATTTTAAAAGTAGCTTTCATGCTGAAAGAGTGTGGGCACCCCTGTTCTAAACTTTTTACTTAAACAACTACATGTAAATGGATTACCAGTCAGCACTGTTGTGGCCAAACCTTAGTTGTTGTTGTTTTTTTTGTTTTTGTTTTTTACTTGAGCTGCTCTAAATATGCAAACATATTCTGTTTTAAGATGGAGTAGTGCTGCAGAGGTTAGAGAAGGTGGGCCTGTGCTCGGAAGATCGCCAGTTCAAGCCCCGGTACCGACAATATCAAAAATGTGGGTGGAGTAGGTGAAGCACCCACAACTGCCCCCACCCTCATTCGCCCCACTCTGGGCCCTTGAGCAAGGCCCTTAACCCACTGCTCCTCCGGGTGTCCTACAGCTCTCTGTTCCACATAGAGGGCTGTGGTAGCTCAGTGGTCTGTGGTTGCGTCAGGAAGGACATCCAGCGTAAAAATAATTGCCAAGTCTTTGTGCGACTTAGTTCGCTACTAACGCAGGGAGCAGCCAAAAGAAGAAGAAAGATTCTGTTTTAAGATGTTGCATATAATATGTATTTTCTTTTTCTTTTTCTGAAGGTCTACCTTGACGTTAAGTATGCCTCAGACCCAGAGATCAAATTGGATATTGTCATCCTGCCAAGCTGTCAGGTCCCTGATGTGGCAACGGCACCACCAGCTGCTCCGGGATTTGGATACGAGCCGTTTGGGAATCCAAACCCTCAAGTTTGGGGCTTTGCAGCTCCACAAGCACCACCAGCAGCACCTCAGCCTTCTGATTTTCCTCCTTCTTATGGAACATATGCAATATACCCTCCGCTGAATGATTTTTCTAAAAATTAAGAACTGAGTAAAGGTGAATGTTGGAGATTTTAAAGACCGTGTAAAGTGAATTTCAACATTTTCTTCAATAAACATTATAAATGTCATAATTGTAATCTTGTAAATGAGTAAAAAGTCTCAAAATTGTAGCTCAATTAATTTTGGAGTTATAGATCAAACTGTGTATAAAGATATTTCTGTTTCAGGATTTTTTAGGCGTGGTTTAAATGTTACCGTGTTTCGTCACACGGTAACAAGCCCCACCCCCTGCAGCTCCAGCCGTATAAATGCGTTCTTCGGTGGAGCCGTTCACTCGCTACCGACCGTCTCCCTCCAGTACTCTCACTCCTTTTACGCATGGAGGACTGCAGCTGCTCCATTGTGACATTGAGACGCAGGAGGGAGTCAAACAAACCCAGGCGTGCTGCTGGAGCGACCACATGCCACCTGCACCTCCGCGCACCTCCGCGCCCCCCCGCGAGTGTGTGTGTGTGTCAGTGACGTGCAGTCAGGGGCGGCAAGTGAGGCCACGCCTCCCCTGTCATCATGGAAAGAAAAAAAAATTAATTGAAAGAATAAATGTAATTATTGTCTTTATCCTTTGATTTGTAATATAAACTTATTTTACTAAAAACTAAACCAGTTTTAAGTTGATTTTTATTCAAAATCGCCGATTTTTCTTATTTAGCGTTCAAATACTGAGATGAGACGTGCAGACCTGCGCAGAGAGGCACCGGCTGCTTCACTTCAGATTGCGCAATCACTCGGATGACGTGCTGCAGGCAGCTGCTGTGTGAGCGATTTGGGAAGGCAGGAAAATTCCTGCCTCTTTTATGTCGCTATTAAAATGTCCAAATACTTTTGCTATATAAACTACATTTCTATAGTTTAGCTGGTGAATATAATGTCTCGTGTATTTGTCTAAAACTGTATCTGTGCGCTGAACGATCTCATAAAATGGCTGTGAAGGTGTCTAGTTACATCCACACACACACGTGCAGCGAGCCTCTGGAGGCGGGGCTACTGAGCTCAGGGTTCTGTTTCAGCCTCGCGCTGCAGGAGGAAAAGTGATAACGCAAACAGAGCAAAAAGAGTAACTTTTCACAATCTACAAATATCTAGAACATTAAACACTTAACTAAAAGTTTTAGTATTTTGTTAACAATTTAGTTTTGATCATTTTAAACATAAGCACAGAGTTTACATTTTTAACATGATTTCCCAAACCATTCCACAATTCAACTCCCTGTATTGAAATAAACTGTCCCTTCAAACTAGTTCTACACCTTGGCTTTGCAAAAATGTCAGTTCCCTTTAGACTGTAGCAGCTTTCTCTCTTAACAAAATACATTTGAACATTTGAGGGTTCTATTAATAACAAAATATTATAGTCCACCAAATCATTAAACTTCAGTACTTTGAGTTGTTTAAATAATATATTATATGACATTAAGGCTTTCTTGTAATAATTCTCACAGCTCTTTTCTGTAAAATAAAAATAGATTTTGTTATAGTTTAATTTAATTTATAAGTAAAAGTAAGACTAAAATATTTTCTCCAAATTAAATGTGCTTTTTTGTGTGCTACAGTTTGTATGTGTAAAGATTGCTGATATGAGATTTTAAACACAACCCGTTAACTGCTGCCAATCAAATGGCGAATAAACTACTCTGTAGGGTTCATGTATTATAAAAGAAGAAAATAACGCTATCCAAAGTATCCAAAGCACTGAAGAAGCTATGGCAGACAGAAGCCAAAATGTGGAGAACATTTTTTGTCTGTTTTCTATTATACATATGAAAAAAAAAACTGCACAGTGCCTAACCAGCCATGAACCTCACCGCACGTCACTTGTGTGTGTGTGTGTGTGTGTGTGAGAGCGATCCGCGTGGAGCTGAAATCCTGCCACGCGCACCGTGAAACGCCGTGACTCCGCTGACACAGATGAGATAACTTATCAACGTGATTACTCTTTATTTTAATCACCAACACAGACCCCGCATGCGAGGTGACCGGGTCGGACCGGGTGCAGCGAGTCCGCTGCTCATCTTCTAAAATAGCGCTATTATTAAACACATAACAGCGGAGTTATGTGTCCTCAACTTTAAAAACAAAACCAGAGTTGTTAGTGCACTAAAAACAGCGTAACTCTTGGAAAAATGAGCTGGTGTTACAGCCAGCCAGAACTCAGATAAAAACAGAGCAGGTTTACTGCTGCTCCCGTCTGCCTCTCCACACACAGTCAGCTCAGGGGGCAGGACACTGGTGCAGTACTGCGCTGAAACCACGCCCATGTGCTGACATGCCCCCAGCATTCCAGAGCAAGGCAAAATCATGTTTTTTCATGATTTTTGAGACTTAATTTTATAAGGTAAACAATGTTTTTAATCAGTCAGATTTATATGGGTGATTAATAACACATTTATGCCGTGTGACAAACTCAAAACACAAATTTAATTTTACTTTACACGGTCTTTAAGAAACCGAATAAAAGTAAATAAAATTATATTGGACTTTTGTACAGACATTGAGTTCAGGATCATTATTTTAAATGTATTTTCACTTTATTTTACATTGTTCCTTTTCAAGTTAAAAGTATGTAAATGAATAAATAAAATTTTGAACACAAATTTGTACCTCATTGTATTAATTATCATATCTGAGTGCATTCAGGTTTTAGTGAATGTGTTTTTAAAGCACCTACGGTATATCCAATTCTGCTTCAGTCCACTGTGGACTAGTTCTCATCTGTTGGGAGGTTGAGGAAAATGTTAACTGAATGAATTGAAACTGAATTTTGATTCAACACAGAACAGATTTCCTCTTTGCCTCAGTCCATTTTGGCCCAGAGAAGACGGCAGCTTTTCTGGATGGCGTGCACATATGGCTTCTTCTTTCTTTTGCATGATAGAGCTTTAATCAGTGTGTGGGTGACATGTTGAACTGTGTTTACAGATGATTTGTAGAAGTGTTCTTTAGCCCATGGAGTTATGTCCAGAACAGAATCAGACAGGAATGCAGTGGCCCCTGAGGGCCAGAACGATGATCACAATCCAATATTAACTTTCAGCCTTTCACGCTCAGTCTTTTTACTGTTTATAAAATTAGTTGCTAACAATTCCACCTTTTCACACTTTTATTAACCTTTATTGCTACTGTTTTCTTTTTTTTTCTTCTCCCATCAAATCCAAAATTAGCTTATTTTTTCTTCTGGGTTGTACAATTTTAGTTTAAACACATGTTTACTATGTTCCATTGTGAATAAAACATGGTACAGTATTAATGGATTTTGAAAATCACTGTGTTCTGTTTTTGTGTAACAAGAACTGGGATTCCTTGCCCGAGACTGTCAGAGATGTCATGAGGTTGAAGAGCATTTTGGGAGACCAGATATTAATGGTTTAAGTTGAAGTAGAACTTTAGTGTTTATGGATAATTCAGTTACAAGCAATGGTTTGTGAAAGCTGTATGAGAATAAAAAACTAGTTACTCAACTAAAAATACATTTGGCTCAATACATTAATTTAGGATTTTATCTTTGAATCACCTACATCTGATCATGCACCAGGTTTTAAGTGAAATAAAACATCCAATTCTGTTATAAATAACTTTTGAACAAAAATAACATTTTACCATGAGACAAAATGAAACGGGTGACATAACCTAAAATTTAAAAACGCAACAAAACCGGTCGTATCCTCTACCTGAAACTGAACGAGCTGTAGTGTGTTGTATGATACTCAGGTAGGTGTTCCAAAATTAGACATGACGCGTCATAAACCGGTTGTTCAGGAGCAGCTATCATGTGATCAGGTATAAAAGCTGCACAGTAGGTGTTGCTCTGGTTGTTTGTTTCACTACTTGGTTTGCGTTACTTGGCTTAAAATGACCATCAAAAAGTTTTACATGGAATATGACGCCATCAACAGCAGTAATACTTTTACAAACGGAGATACCATTAACGGAAGGATCATCCTGGAAACAACCAAAACAACAAAAGTCCAATTGATTGGTTTTCAAGCAAAAGGGAAAGCTCAAGTTTGCTGGTATGAACATTATGGACAATACCACCATCGGGCTTACTGGGCTGAAGAGAAATATTATAGTATCAAACATGACATCTTGAGAGGAGCAAGACAAGATGGTAAGTTATGATGGAAAATACAAAGAATATAAAACTGCACATGTTGACCTGCTGATGAGCTTTTTATTTTCTAGGCAGTGAAATCATTGGAAAAGGAAGGCATGTGTTTCCTTTTAGCTTCAAAATACCCAACAGGTATGCTGTCTTTATGCAGTATAGATTTTACTAATACTGTACTATTATTGTTCTAACCTGTGATGGACTGGAGACCTGTCCAGGGTGTACCCCGCCTCTCGAACAGTGATAGCTGGACATAGGCACCAGTGACCCCCCGCGACCCGAAAAGGAAGAAGCGGGTAAAGATAATAAATGGATCTTATAACCATTGTGTTTTTTATTTTATTTTACAGACGAATGCCGTCGACTTTTCGCTCATCGGTTGGCAAAGTTGTTCATAAAATGAAGGCAGAGCTTAAACAGTCAATGAAGCTGACAAAAAAGTCTGAACGTCCCTTTATTTTTGTATCCAAAACAGACATGAGCATGCCAGGACTTATGGTGAGAAAGAAAAAGACATCTTTAAATTCTCTAATTGAATGAATTGGGAAATTAAATGTATATAAAAAAGTGTTTTAAACAGTCATATAAACTGCACTTTGCTTTGGTAGGTTCCTCAAGCAAAAGATAAAAGCCTTGCTTTTGGTTCTGGACATATTTCACTTGATGCCAGTATTAAGAAGATGGGATACATACCTGGTAAATATATTGTTTGAGGAAAAGGGAGTGGTGCAATGTCAATTAAAACCTGATTCACAGCCTCCTTATGTTCTAAAAGTAGACTTAAAACTCTGTTTATCTTTAAGGGCAGGCAAGCAGAAAGTTAGCATGGTTTTTTCCGTTTTGTCATGAAGGGACATTCCATCTCTTGGATGTACTATCCAGTTTCTGACATGTAATAGGACTCAAAACTATAAAAACCACGGAAC
>JBBPBX010000605.1:103794-115709 GCA_038048925.1 Garcialebias charrua
ATCTATCTATCCATCCATCCATCCATCCATCCATCCATCCATCCATCCATCCATCCATCCATCCATCCATCCATCCATCCATCCATCCATCCATCCATCCATCCATCCATCCATCCATCTGTCCAAATTATGAACATTTTGTCCTCAAAAGAGTGTCCCTTATCCTTTAGATTTACCGGTAGACAGAACGCTGAGTCTTGTCCAAGATCTATCGATCTACTGATCCATCCATCCATCCACCTACCTATCTATATATCCATCTATCCACCGACCTATCTATCCACCTACCTATCTATATATCCATCTATCCACCGACCTATCTATCCACCTACCTATCTATCTATCCACCTACCTATCTATCTATCCACCTACCTATCTATCTATCCACCTACCTATCTATCTATCTATCTATCTATCTATCTATCTATCTATCTATCTATCTATCTATCTATCTATCTATCTATCTATCTATCTATCTATCTATCTATCTATCTATCTATCTATCTATCTATCTATCTATCTATCTATCTATCTATCTATCTATCTATCTATCTATCTATCTATCTATCTATCTATCTATCTATCTATCTATCTATCTATCTATCTATCTATCTATCTATCTATCTATCTATCTATCTATCTATCTATCTATCTATCTATCATCTATCTATCTATCTATCTATCTATCTATCTATCTATCTATCTATCTATCTATCTATCTATCTCCATCCATCCATCCATCCATCCATCCATCTCATCCATCCATCCATCCATCCATCCATCCATCCATCCATCCATCCATCCATCCATCCATCTGTCCAAATTATGAACATTTTGTCCTCAAAAGAGTGTCCCTTATCCTTTAGATTTACCGGTAGATGGAACGCTGAGTCTTGTCCAAGATCTATCGATCTACTGATCCATCCATCCATCCATCCACCTACCTATCTATCCACCTACCTATCTATCCACCTACCTATCTATCTATCCACCTACCTATCTATCTATCCACCTACCTATCTATCTATCCATCTATCTATCTATCTATCTATCTATCTATCTATCTATCTATCTATCTATCTATCTATCTATCTATCTATCTATCTATCTATCTATCTATCTATCTATCTATCTATCTATCTATCTATCTATCTATCTATCTATCTATCTATCTATCTATCTATCTATCTATCTATCTATCTATCTATCTATCTATCTATCTATCTATCTATCTATCTATCTATCCATCCATCCATCCATCCATCCATCTATCCATCTATGATCAAGGAGGACCATGTGAGCAGCTGGTTTCAGGCTGTCATCAGCAAACTGGTTGATCCACTGTGAGAGGGTGCTATTTATAAGACTGAGCTGAATACAATATCTCAGACTGAGGAAGTCTTTCAGACGAAAGACGAAACGTTTCTACAATTTTTTTGTTTTTGTTTTTTGAATGTCCAGAGGACCAGACTTAGCTTTTTTAGATTTTTTCTACCTGGATTATTGAGCATGCATCAGGGTATACAAATTTATGTTTCCATTTTTTATTTTTTTTGTTGATGTGTCTGCTGACACGTGGATTTTGACTCGAGTGTCATACACATAAAAAGCCTCCAAATGGGAAGTGAAACATCTTCAGCTTCAGAACAGAAATCCAGTTGTTTTAACTTTTTTAGATTTCATCAAGGAATTTGGTTACTAGTGGCATGGTGGATCAGTTGGTAGAGCTGCTGCCTCTCAGCAAGAAAGACGTTGGATCAAATCCCGGCCAGGGGGCTCCATTCTGGGTGGAGTTTGCATGTTCTCTCCATGCATGTGTGGGTTTTCTCCAGGTACTCCAGTTTCATCCCACAGACCAAAAACATGCATGTTAGACTGACTGGTGACTCTAAATTTTCTCTATGTGTGAGTGAGAGAGTGAATGTTTGTCTCGGTGTCCCTGTGATGGACTGGAGACCTGTCCAGTGTGTCTCTTGCCACTTTGCACAGTGTCTGCTGGACATGGGCACCAGTTACCCCCGCAACCTTAAAAGGAAGAAGCGGGTAAAAGATAATGGCTGGATGAATTTACAAAAGGAAATAAACTCTGACCACTTGACCACGGCGTTGCATTTACTTTAGACTTATCCTGGTGCAATTTCATTTTTATTGTAACTTCTTTGCATTTAAGAATTTAAAGTGATTCTGTCTCTCTGCTGAGCAGGCGAACCCATCAACGTCTCAATTGAGATCAACAATCGTTCAAGTCGTTCAGTAAAACCCAAATTTCAGCTGTATGAGAAGAGGAGCTACTTCGCCCAGGGCCATAGGAAACTTGAGACAAAGAAGCTCTTGAAGGGAAAAGATAATGACGTGGATTCATTTTCTGGAGAAAAGACTGTGATAATGACGATCCCCGTCCCAGCACTGCTTCCGTCCATTTTAAACTGCTCCATGATTAAGGTGGAGTACAGGCTGAGGGTAAGCATCATAGTGAAAACTTAATGGTGGTTTCATTTCTATAATGAAATTAAAAGTTTTTTTGTTTGTGGATGGTGGAAAAAGTAAAAAAAAAAAATTCAACCAAATTATTTTTACAGGCAGACACAAACACTAAAGAATCTAAACACATTAGACTCAGAGTAATCTCGTATCTAAAGGAGGCCTCTAGTGACAATACAAAACAATGATCACATTACATTGCCAACTTCTACAACTAAAAACTGAATATCTCAAATTATTTAATAAACAAAACATAAAAACAGTATTTACTTACATACCTATATTGTTTTTTTTCCCCACAGATATATCTAAAAGTCAAATTTGCAGAAAACCCACAAGTGAAATTTCCTATTGTCATCCTACAAGACGAGAGAGCTGAAAGACAGCTACCTCCTTTAGATGCTTTTGGATCTGAAGCTTTTGGGAACACAAACCCTCCAACTTGGAGCACCACGCCACAAGCCATGGATCCCCTTCCTTCGTATGAAGAATCAGTAATGTACCCTCCCATTCCGGCTACAGAATTTAAGATGGCATTGTGAATTTCTGTTTCAGGCGGGGAAGTCAGAATTTCCACGTCAAGCCCTACAACCTGTTGCACGTGTCTTCTTTCTTATCCCAACGTAATCTGTGCTGTGATGAGACGTTGTTGCTGTTATGTTCAGAAACCACAGTGTTCAGTGTTTTGTTGAACCTGTAATGTTGTGCACGGTTTGTGTCATGTTACTGTGCCTTTAAGAGATGTAGCCGTGTTTTACGGCATGTGTAAATGTGAGGGTGGGGGGAGTTTTGGTTCGGTAAAGTTTGGTGCAACGAAACGACACGGTGTGGTCATTGAGTCTCCGCGGACGTTACATTTTGGCAGACGGGGATGTCCGAACTCGCGTTACCACCACCGTCACCTTTCCTGCCTGTCCCCGGTGACCCAGCTGTCCCGTGGGACAGATGTGGGCTTTGCTGTGAGTGATGCTAAGGGCCAGCATGTCCTGCAAGTCACCACCTCCTGGCCCGACCGCTATCCACAACTGTTTGGCGAACTGGGCCACATGACAGGTTTTGTCCATCAGCCGACGGTGGACCGGTCGGTCCGTCCTGTTATCCAGCCTCTTCGGCGCATTCCCCTGGCTCTCCATGATGCTGTAGAGGCCGAGCTGCGTCGCCCGGTGGAGGAGGACGTCATAGAGCCTGTCAATGCCTCACAGTGGGTATCAAACCTGGTGATTGCCAAGAAAAAGGGGGGTGGACTGCGACTCTGTGTGGACCTCACCGATGTGAACAAAGCCATCGTACCCAACAAGTATCCTCTACCCACAGCAGAGGAACTCACCAGCCATTTTCACGGCTCCACAGTCTTCAGCAAGATGGACCTATGGAATGGCTACCTGCAGGTTCCTCTAGCACCAGCAAGTATGGACCTCACAGCGTTTGTCACGCATGTAGGAGTTTTCAGATTTAAACACATGGTGTTTGGTCTTTCATCAGCCCCGAGTTGTTTCCAAAAGATAATGACACAAATATTGGCTGGTATCCAAGGCGTCTCCATTTACCTGGACGACGTGGTGGTGCATGCATCATCTACCGCACTGCATGATGCTCGCCTAAAGCAGGTCTTTCAGCATTTTCAACAACATGGGGTCACGCTGAACCTTCAGAAGTACATATTTGGGGCTGACGATGTTGAGTTTCTGGGTTTCAGGCTCTCGAAAGACGGCATTGCCCCAATTCTGTCCCACACTGAAGCCATCCTGTCCCTGCCGGACCCGCAATCACCATTCCAGCTGTCTTCCTTCCTGGGAATGGCGGCCTACTACCTCAGATTCATGCCACACTACTTGGACTCGACAGCCCCTCTGTGCCGGTTGCTCCAGAAGGACATCACGTGGGACTGGACACCAGCATTCATTCATTCATTCATTCAACCTTTATTTAGTCAGGTAAATCTCATTGAGCCTCGTGGACTCATTTACAAAAGCGACCTACTACAAACTAAAGAATGATGAACAGCAATAATACAATTACCTTAAACAATAAACAATAGAAAAACTAGCAAAACTAGCAAAACATTATAAGGTAGATGTATAAAATCAAGAACAAGAACATGTCTGCATTGTTTTTTGCCAGGATTCCAACAGATTCTTAAAACCATTTAGAGAGGTCAAGGCCGAGAGCTTCAGATCTTTTTGTAAGATATTCCAGGAAGCAGGAGCAGAATAGGAGAATGCCCTTTTTCCAAGTTCAGTCCTCACTGACGGAACACTGCAGGTGATCATGTTCTGAGAGCGCATGCTGTAGCTGCACTCACGCAGAGTCATGTAGGAGGAGATGTATGAGGGCAGCAGACCAAGAAGTGATTTAAAGATGAAAATGTACCAGTGGAAGAGTCCGCGTGAGGTTAATGATGTCCAGTTAACCAATGAATACAGGGTGCAGTGGTGGGAACGATAATCACAGCCAGTTATGAATCTTAGAGCACCATGATAGACAACATCCAACATCCATAGGGTGCTTGTAGGAGCATTCATGTAGATAATGTCACCGTAATCACTGGAGGGAAGAAAAGTCACACATACAAGGCGTTTCCTAACATTCAGTGTTAGACATGATCTGTTTCTGAAAAAGAACCCCAGTTTAACTTTCAGTTTCTTTACTAGGTTTTCCAGGTGGAGTTTAAAAGAGAGATGTGAATCGACCAGGATACCCAAATATTTATAGGAATCAACAAACTCAATTGGAACACCATTTGAGGATAAAATCAGAGGAAGATCTGCTGGGACCGACTTCCTACTTGAAAAAAACATCCCCTTTGTTTTATCAGCATTTAGGACAAGTTTGAGACGGAACAGATCAGACTGGATGATGTCAAAAGCAGATTGCAGAAACTGGAAAGCCTTAGCTACTGTTTTAGCTCGGCAGTAAACAACTGTATCATCAGCATAGAAATGTAAGGATGCATCAGGGATGCTCTGACCTACATTAGCTGTGTGTAGATTGTAAAGAGGGTTGGTCCTAAGACTGAGCCCTGTGGTACACCATTTTTAACTGTTAAATAACTGGAAGAAGTACCGTTATGTTGAACACATTGCCTCCGATTGGAAAGATAGTTAGAAAACCAACCGATGGTGTGATCAGAGAAACCGATTTCTAAGAGCTTATGACACAGGATGTTATGATCCACAGTGTCAAAAGCTTTAGACAGGTCTAAGAAAAGTGCAGCACAATAGTCCTTAGCATCCAATGCTTCAACAACATCATTCAGAACCTTCAGAGAAGCAGTTGTTGTGCTGTGTTTTTTCCTGAAACCAGATTGATGGAGAGGTAAGATGTTAAATGAGTCCAGATAATTTTTGATCTGAGAGTTTATCAATTTTTCTAGAACCTTGGCTAAAATGCAGAGTTTAGAGATCGGTCGATAGTTGTTCAGTGAGGTGGGGTCACCTCCCTTCCGCAAAGGAAGAACAAAGGCTGTTTTCCAAGCATCCGGAATGGAATTTTGGCTAATGGACAGATTAACGTTGTGGGTCACAGGGACTGAGATGATATGAGCAGCCAGCCTTAAAGCCGCACTGGCATATTGCACTACATATATATGTTTTATCATTCAACTATGTTTTTGCAAACAAACTTATAAATATATTTAATTTTGATTTTAAATTGATTTTAAACTTCGCGCCGTGTTTAGTCATGGGAAATCCGATTTCACGCGAATGCAGCATAAGTGACATAAGGAGACGTAGAAGCAGTCTGTGTCTGTCAGCAGCTTGCCTGCAGCTCGCCTTTTTTTTACTTGACAAATGCTGTTACGTTGTGTCACCTTTGGGTGTTCTAATATCATCAGTGAACAAGTGAGCCTTTTCACTTTCCCAAAAGAAGAAATACTTCGTCTGGGAATGGAATAAATAAAGCTGCCACCCCTCCTCGGAGCCTCCTCGCTTCCTGATAAGGTAAAAATCAAATAAATACGGGTGCAGACCTAAATTAGAACCTGCTGTTTCGTGTTCATCTAACTTTCTGCTTCCCAAACTGAAGACATGTAGCTCAAATATTCACTTAGATTGATAAATTCTTCGGGTTTTAAATAGTCCGTCCTTATATGTAAATGCAAAACCGGAGCCCTCTACATCTCCTTACGTCACATATGCTAAGTTCGCGTGAAATCGGATTTCCCATTAATAAACACGGCACACAGTTTAAAATCAATTTTAAATCAAAATTAAATATATTTATAAGTTTGTTTGCAAAAACGAACATAGTTGAATGATAAAACATATATATGTAGTGCAATATGATGCATAGTTACAAGATGATGTCAGTGCAGCTTTAAGAAATAACGTGGAAGTTCATCTGGACCAGCAGATTTTTTAGGATCAAGATCTTTTAACAGTTTATTTACCTCACTGACTGAGAACGAAAAAAAAGAGAAGGTGTGATTAGCTAAGGATTTACTTGTAGGAGGGATTTGATTTGTAGAAGTTTGATTATTAGATGAAGTGGCTGATTTTCGATTTCCATCTTCGGCTGCTGCAGACTCGACGCCCGGCTCTTCGGCTGCTGCAGACTCAACGCCCGGCTCTTCAGCTGCTGTAGACTCGACGCCCAGCTCTTCGGCTGCTGCAGACTCGACGCCCGGCTCTTCGGCTGCTGCAGACTCGACGCCCGGCTCTTCGGCTGCTGCAGACTCGACGCCCGGCTCTTCGGCTGCTGCAGACTCGACGCCCGGCTCTTCGGCTGCTGCAGACTCGACGCCCGGCTCTTCGGCTGCTGCAGACTCGACGCCCGGCTCTTCGGCTGCTGCAGACTCGACGCCCGGCTCTTCGGCTGCTGCAGACTCGACGCCCGGCTCTTCGGCTGCTGCAGACTCGACGCCCGGCTCTTCGGCTGCTGCAGACTCGACGCCCGGCCCGTCGGTTGCAGCAGACTCGACGCCCGGCCCGTCGGCTGCAGACTCCTCGCCCGGCCCTTCGGCTACAGACTCCTCGCCCGGCCCATCGGTTGCAGACTCCTCGCCCGGCCTGTTAGCTGCAGACTCCTCGCCCGGCCCGTCAGCTACAGACTCGTCGCCCGGCCCGTCGCCTGTAGACTCCTTGCCTGGCTCGTCGGCTGCAGGCTCGTCGGTTGCAGGCTCGTCGGCTCTTGATTCTTTGGCTCCGTATTCTTTGGCTCCTGATACTCGGCTCCTGATTCTGATACTTCGGCTTCTGATACTTCGGCTCCTGGTCCTTTGGCTCTTGGTCCTTCAGCTCCTGGTCCTTCGGCTTTTGGTCCTTCGGCTCCTGGTTCAGGCTCTGCCTCAACCGACGAAGACCCTGCCTCGACCGGCGAAGACCCTGCCTCGACCGACAGAGACCTTGCCTCTGCCTCGACCGACGAAGACCCTGCCTCGATCTCTACAGAGGGTCCTAGCGCCACAGACGCCTCGACATCTACAGAGGGTCCCAGCACCGCAGACGCCTCAACATCTACAGAGGGTCCCAGCACCGCAGACGCCTCGACATCTACAGAGGGTCCCAGCACCGAAGACGCCTCGACATCGACAGAGGGTCCCAGCACCACAGACGCCTCAACATCTACAGAGCGTCTTTGCACCGCTGATGTCTCGACGTCTACAGAGGGGCTTTGCACCGCAGACGTCTCAATGCCAGACGTCTCGACGCTTCCAGACGTCTCTACGCCAGACGACTCGACGCTTCCAGACGTCTCTACGCCAGACGACTCGACGCTTCCAGACGTCTCTATGCTAGACTCTACGCTTCCAGACGTCTCTACGCCAGACTCGACGCTTCCTGACGTCTCTTCACTCGCCTCGACATCTCTACGCTTGCAGAAGGCTCTACGCTCGCAGAAGACTCTGCGCTCGTTTCGACGCCTTCAGACGTCGCAACGCTCGACTCATCGCCGCCCGCTGTCTCGCCGTCTGCAGTTCGCCCGCATGCTGACTCGACTCCTGCAGACCGTCCGCATGCTGACTCGACTCCTACGGACCGTCCGCATGCTGGCTCGACTCCTGCAGACCACCCGCATGCTGGCTCGACTCCTGCAGACCGCCGGCATGCTGACTCCTCGCTTGTCGTCTCTGATGGTCAGTCTCCCGGCCGCCCCCCTGAGGCTGCTCGTCCTCTGGCCTCTGATGGACGGCCTCCCGGTCATCCCCCTGAGGCTGCTGATGGTGATGGACGGCCTCCCGGCCATTCCACTGAGACTGTTCGTTGTGTAGGACTGATGGACGGTCTCCCGGCCACCCGCCTGACTAGCCGTTGCCTGATGTCGGTCTCTTGGTCACCCTCTTTGGTTTTTTGACGTTATCTTAGGTAATAATAATAATAATAATAATAATAATAATAATGTATTAAATTTATACAACACTTTTCATTAATAAAAATCTCAAAGTGCTCCTAGGTTTGGGCTTTGTGTTTAGCTTTCGCGGTTTTAGGTTGGGTCTTTATGTTTAGTTTCCGCAGTTTTTAGGTTTGGTCTTTGTGTTTGCCTCCCATGTCTCTTCCTGTCGGTTTTTGGTTTCGTACCCTTGTGTTATCCTTGTGTCCCTTGTCTTCCTTGTGCCCTCCTTCCTTGCAGTTTCCTCCCTCCGCCCGCCCTGGATTTTTGGGGGTGTTTTTTCTTGGACAACTAGGGGTGTCCTTGAGGGGGGGGGGGGTACTTTAAGGATGGCTCCATCCTGTTGGTCTTGTCTGTTCTCTTTGTGATGTTTTCTGTTAGTCAGTTCCAGGTCTGTTTTATTAGTTTTCCTAGTTTAGTCTCTATGTTTGATTGCTCTTAGTTTAACCTCCAGTTTAGTCCATGTTTATTTACTTTTAGTTTAACCTGCAGTTCTGTCTTCCTAGTTTACTTTTCATGTTTCATGTTTAGTTTCCCAGTCATGCTCTGTGTCTCTAATTGTCTCTAGTTAATTATCCCCAGGTGTTTGTGATTTTGTCTGGTCTTGTCTGTGAGTATATAAGCCCTGTTCTGTGTCTCAGTCATTGCAGCTGCATCGTCTGGTATCCCTTGTGTTCTTTGGTCTCTGGTACATGTAAGTGTTTTTGCTGCCAAGACAGCTATTTGTTTATTATTATTAAAGTGTTTATTTTTGTAGGGATATAGCACCCTCATGTCCGTATGGGATGTGGGCCTCTCCACATCTCTCTGAAACTCTAAGTGTTACACCTTCTTGAAGCCCTCAAGGAGACGAGTGGACACTTTTATTTTTTACAATTATTATGAATTAATGGACACTAATTAATCAGATTGAACTTTCTCTTTAATGTGTGTTAATTCAGAATTGATCAACAGTATATTTTTGTCATTTAATGATGATTTTACTAAGCTGGTATATTTTAAATATGCCAAAGTTAAGAGAACATCTCAGAATGATCTTGCTCTAAACTGTCTGCTCTGTGCAGAATAACTGTCTTAAAGTTGACTGAACAATCCGTCGTATTTGTTTTGAAGTGTTTTTGGAGCGAAGGAAAAGTTCCAGACATAATTTGCTTTCTGTCTCCCGTCCTTTCTAAAAACAATGAATCTGTTCTCAAAACAAATTACATGACTTGTTCACATGCACCTGCATACTCTGACGTATGTGTTCTGTGTATTGTCTACCCTATCATCTGTCACTCAAACTCACTCACTTGCAAAGTCACACCCTCTCTAGGGGTATGACAACCAATCAGTAGGAAGTATGTGACTAAGTCACACCCCCTTCTTAAGGGACACTTCCTGTTGATTTTTGAGTGCTTTTGGAGAGAACTAACTGACAACCTGCTTCTCTCTTCTCTGGGAAAGCTGGAGACGCTCCGGTCATTTGTGTCAACTAGACCCACGTCTCAGCTGGAGTCACGGCAAAGCCTTGCTATGCCTCGAAACACTCATTTCTGAAAGAATTTGTTTTCGGAAGTTTTATTTTGAAAATCAGTCAGCGCGCTTGACCTTTGTTTCCTGCCGAGGGAGGCGAGTTTCCTCGTATCGTGAATCAGCCACACACGCTGAAGTTTCAACTGGACGGTCGTTGGACAAACTCATCCACGTGTGTGTCCAGACACTTCTCCACTCTTATCTCCAAGAGACGAACCGTCAACAGGTAACGAGTCGTGGTGTGCTTGAACGTGCGGGAGCCCAGCAGTCTGCTCGTGTGGGAAAAAAGTGCCACCCTGTCTGCTCAAAATAATCCATTTCAGTTAACTTAGCTTTCACTTATTTCTTCCTCCTATTGTTTATTTTTCATAAGCTTTTAATCTGTCAAGTAAATGTACCAACAGAAAAGTTCCTAACTGTCTGTTTGTTTTAATTTGAATTCTTGTCAACGTAGTTAGTAAATCAGAGCTAATATCGATACAAATGTTTAATGTAATTTTTGTGATAGTTTCAATAAAAGGTCTATTTTCTGGTAGACCAACATAAGTTGAAGTCTCTTGTGAAATTACATTTCTGGCTAATCACATCACAGATTTATTGATTTATTCTGAAAAAGTTGAGACCCCGTGAATTGGTGGCATGTTTGTGCAGATAAAAGTCTGCTCAGACCTGCGCATCCAAACAGTAAACTGACCTCGTAAGTGTTTGATTAAAGACCGTGTAAAGTGAATTTCAACATTTTCTTCAATAAACATTATAAATGTCGTAATTGTAATCTTGTAAATGAGTAAAAAGTCTCAAAATTGTAGCTCAATTAATTTTGGAGTTATAGATCAAACTGTGTATAAACACATTTCTCTTTCAGGATTTTTTAGGCGTGGTTTAAATGTGACCGCGTTTCGTCACGCGGTCACAAGCCCCACCCCCTGCAGCTCCAGCCGTTATAAATGCGTTCTTCGGTGGAGCCGTTCACTCGCTACCGACCGTCTCCCTCCAGTACTGGCGTGCTGCTGGAGCGACCACATGCCACCTGCACCTCCGCGCACCTCCGCCCCCCCCCCGCGCGCGCGCGCGTGTGTGCGGGTCGCGCGTGTGTGTGTGTGTGTGTGTGTGTGGCGATCAGACCCCGCATGCGATGTGACCGGTTCGGACCGCGAGTCCGCTCATCTTCTAAAATAGCGCTGATTATAACAGCGGAGTTATGTGTCCTCAACTTTAAAAACATAACCAGAGTTGTTAGTGCACTAAAAACAGCGTAACTCTTGGAAAAAGGAGCTGCTGGAAGCCAGAACTCAGATAAAAACAGAGCAGGTGGATCTCTGCTTCCCCCGTATGCCTCCCCACACAGCTCAGCTCTGAAGGGGGCTGGACATGGCGCAGTACAGCGCTGAAATCACGCCCACGTGCGACACGCCCCCAGCGTTCTAGAGCAAGGCAAAATCAAGTTTTTTCATGATTTTTGAGACTTAATTTTATAAGGAAATCAATGTTTTTAATCAGTCAGATTTATATGGGTGATTAATAACACATATTTATGCCGTGTGACAAAATAAAAACACAAATTTAATTTCACTTTACACGGTCTTTAA
>JBBPBX010000606.1:8503-37441 GCA_038048925.1 Garcialebias charrua
ACCAGAGTTTCTGCTCCATTAAAAAGTGGACCGGAACCGACCTTGACGCGCTCCGAGAGAGTCTGTGTCGTGTACAGTTGACGTGCTGGTTACTGAGCGTAGCTGAGTTGTGCCTGTTTTAAATGTGATTGCCACGTTTCAGAATTTTGGGAAGTTAATTTGAAGCGTTTGAGTTGTTTGAGAGTCTATAAAGTTGTGTTCTGTTGTGCTAAGCTAACGTTAAAACGACGTGTCATACACGTTTTGTTTATGAGCTGTGATTGGGTAAACGAGGGCTGTGAGTTGTCAATCACTCTCGTAGCGAGCGCTGATTCGCTGAATTGGGAACGCACGCTGTTGCGACCAACCCACTTTGTCGTCATTTCCGGCACTGCACTGGTCGAAGGTAAGAAAACTACATTCACCATGAATGCTTGGGAATGAACTACAAGCGCTGTGATTGATTGGTTGACGTCACGTATCTGAGTAGCGAGCTCCGCCTCACTCATGTACGAGAGCTGGTGACGCGCTGCGTCGACCCGCCTATTTTTGTCGTCATTTCCAGGTGCACTTTGGGTGACAAGCAGTTCTCTCTCACAGGACAAACGGAGATTTCACTTAAAGTTTAAAAACTCATTTGAAGCCATCTAAACTGTCTAACCACATAAATCTGTCTCTGACAAGAACGTGGTTCGAGTGTTTATCACGGACACACTAGAAACTAACTCTAAAAGGTTGTTTTTAGTTTAAATACTGAATAGAAAAATCAGTCTCCTCGTGATAACATTAAGACTTGAAGCTGCCCCCTGTTGGTTAGAAGACGTTAACAGATGAATTTTCTCATAAAACATATTACAACATCAGCATTTTTATGGTGAATTACCAGCTCTAAAATTGTTCTGTACACAAACAAAAACTCCTGTTTATTCTAAATACAAATTTTAGAATAACAGAGGTACAGACAAATAATTCATGCTCATTTTAAATACTGAAGAGATTTAAAATAACACTCAAAAAGCATCTTTTATTTGATTTTCAAATTAAATTAAAAAAAATGATGGAGAACAGAGCATTTCCACATTAAGCTCTTCACATCTCTGAATTTTACACAGAATTGGTGTACACTGTACACTTTTAGTTAAAAATGGCATTTTTAACGTTTTCTGTTCACAATTAATGACTCCAGTTTATTTTAAATAAAAAGTTTAAAATAACAGACAAAAGTACATTTTTCATTCCAGATAACTGCAGCAACTCAAACAGTTTTACTGAATCTGAAATACATTCTCTTGGAGCAAAATAATACAGAATCTGCTAACATTTTAGTGTGAACATTGCATTTATTTGAAATCTTAAAAAGGCGTTTGAGTGAAAGACAGAAAACATTAAGCGTGGTTTAATAGTAATTGTTTTAAAAGATAGGTCTATTAAGTTAATACGGCCACGAAGGCTTAACTTACCATATTTTTCATTGAAGGTAAAACCTAAAATAAATAAAAAGGTACTGAATGAATGAAAGACTTGTTTATAGATTACAGGAATAAACCCAGAAAGCTGTTTTAGTTAAATAACTCACCGCTAAGAAAGCATTTATTTGCATACACTATAATAAATACCGTCTTATTGATTCAAACAAAATCAAAACAAAGATGGAAGATGAAAAAAATGATGAAGCTTTCAAGCTGATCGCATCAAGGCTTGAAAATCTTGAATTATTAAGGCAGAGTTTAATTCGAAGAAAAGAAGAACTTCGCCAAGAACGCCTTGAGTTAAAACGTGAGATTAGAGAATCAAAAATAAAACGGCGTGCTATAAATGGTTTTGATGTTCGTCAACTCCCTGACCCGATCTGGTTAAAAACAAAACCAGAGCGTGAACTACATTACCAAGAAAAGGTCAAATCCCACTCGCTGGAGCTGGAAGGGACAAGTTCATCAACTCCCTCTCCTAAAAAAGGCGAGAAGAAACATGTTTTTCAAACTAACAAACCACGACATGTTGATGCCCGCTGGAACTATGAACCGCAGTGGCTCAGACAAGACCCAGAGTACGGAAAACGATTTCAAAAGGGGGGCGCACGTCCTAAAGATAAGAAAGATGGTCACAAAAGTAAACCATATCACAAAAGGGGGTCCGAACAGGAACCCCCAGTTCAAGGACAAGCCCCTCCTGCCCCTCGAACGGAACAGTCCGAGACCGGCAAAAAATCACAGAAGTTCCAGAAAAAAGGCAACATACCTCTAAGCTCTGAGGAGATAGTGGACATAAGTTGGTTGTTTGAAAACTTGAATGATACCGCGGATGACCAAACTGGTACAATGCGTGACATTGTCTTGGATAACTCCGAGCACACAAATAACCAGCTGCGCAAAGCAAAGATTGAATTGATACACCGTCGTCTCAAAGGCCCTCTGACCTCAGAAGAGGTAGAGAACATACGTCGATTGTTAAAAGAGTTGGATAATACTAGCAAGAATGAACAAGATTTTCAAACTGACATACAACGAAATGTTGGTACCAGCTGGAACAGTGACTCAAAATGGTTTAAAGGGAGCCCAGCCCCTAAAGCACCTCAGATTGAAAAATCTGAGACAAGCAACGAACCACAAAAGGTAGGTGTTCACTCTCTAAGAGACCCAAAATGGTTCAGATCGAACCAGGTGGGTGAAAACCAAGGTCCATCGGTGGGTGGACTTCAAAAGAAATTGAAGTATGAGGACCTATACTCATGTAACTATGCGTGGTCCCAACAGAAACCCCCGAGCCTTGGAACTGCACCTCCCGCGCCTCGAACAGAACAGTTCAAGACAGGCAAAGAGTCACGAATGTCCCGGAATAATGGCCCAACACCTCTATGCTCGGAAGAGACAGAGGAAGTAAGTAGTTTGTCAGTAGATTTGAATGTTACTGTGCTTGACCAACCTGATACAATGAGTGGCGTTATCATTGATAATGACACTATCAACATTGACCAACCTGGAGCGATGTGTAGCACTGTCTTTCACAAAGACTCAGAGCACACAAATAACTCAGCGCACACTACTACCAACATTGCCATGGATGTTGACAGCAAACCAATTGCTGACACACAACAACATCCTGAAGGTCATGATGCTGACAGCCAACAAGATGCTGACAGTAAACAAGAGTACACAGCCAGAGTCACACGTGAACAGAAACGTGGGCCAAGACCTGTGAGGTTTCTGTGTAACTTTATACAAAGGGGGGTGGCTAAGAAAGCTTACCTGCCTATCACACTGGAAGGTGTCCTTGAGCGTGAAGCCCTCCTGGATGGCAGTTCTGATATAACTATTATGTCGGCCAAGCTGTTCGAGGAGCTGAGGACCGCCGCTAACGGTGTTGACAGGCAAATACCCTTTGAGAAATGTGCTATTGAGCTACAGGGTCTCGCAGAGACGAGAACAACCCTAACAGCTATAGCTATGGTTCACATGCAGATTGGCGAAATGACACTACACCACCCGGTGTACGTGTCTAAACTTGACTCATTCCCATTTCTGGTTGGCCAAGATTTTATAAACCGCTTCGGCGCGATTATAGATTATGGTCAACAGAAAATGTGGAGCACAGTGAGAAAACCCCTGCCAATAAAAGTGCCTCCTACTTGCAATACAGGCTGCCTAACCGCAGGTACCGCTGAGGACACACGGGACACCTCATCCGAGGACGAGGGCCCGGTAAGTGAACCTTCAACTACAGGTGAGACAGAAGAGACCCAAAAGTTGGACCAAACTCTGGTCCAACAAGAGAACCTCCTCTGTGAGCTGAAACAATCAGCACTCACTGAACACTACCTACCACAGGTAGTGAAAGGTGTTGAGATCCAAGGATCCCACACCGAAGACGCTGTACTGTCCTCTGGGACAGGTAATTCGGCAATCAGCCAAGCTTTCGATGAAACCTTGGTTCAAGGGCATCTGAGTCCAGAAAATGACAGTCATCCAAACGCTGACAGTCACTTGGACATCATTGTTGCAGATTACGAGGACCCCTCATCAGACAAGAAGGGGGCAAACTCACATTACCTACCACAGGTAGAGAAAGGTGTGGAGATCCAAGGACCCCACACCGAGGTTGCTGTACTGTCCCCTGGGACAGGTAAATCGGCTATCAGCCAAGCTTTCGATGAAACCTTGGTTCAGGGACATTTGTGTCTAGAACTAATCAGAAATGACATAGTTTTTACAGACTCAAAGAGCCCCTCTTCAGTCGAGAGGTGGGAAGACACACACAACGACAGTGACCTGTCGCAGTCTGTACAATCAGACACACCTGCGACTGCGCCGACGGTTGTGACACACCTGAATTACACGGAAAGAGGTAAACGTAAGAAGATACGTTGGCCAAAACCTAAACGATTCCTGTGTACCGTCTTCTCTCAGCTGCGCGAACAGCTTAAACTAAACGGTGGCATCCTAACTTGTGCCCATGGACGGACGTCCTCACCTGTGTTCGTGGTCCCCCATGACCAAAGGGGGGTGATGTTAGGCCATGCCAAAGACAAAGATTTGAATGTACACCTCAGAAACACTTTTGCTTTCGCCCAGAAAAACCTGGAAAGATCCGCTGAAGGACGTAAGGCGTACTATGACCAGAAGGCCTCTCACAATGAACTCCAAGTGGGAGACAGAGTCTGGTACTATACGTTCGCCCCAGCAACCGGGAAAGGAGGGTCCGAGACCGGAACTCTCGCCCGCAAACTAATGCCCAGGTGGACTGGACCTCATCTGATAACAGACAAAGTGTCCTCAGTCGTCTACGAAATCAAAATCAGCAAAGGCCGCAAAGAGCCAATTGCTAAATGGGTACATCGAAATCAGATCAAACCTTACAAGGCGTTCAATGAATCCACAAAAGACAAAGATCTCACAAACTCACCGACTTCATGGGATAATAAGGTCGTCCAAATACAAGTTAGTAAATAAACTAATCAGGTTTAAACTACCGTATTTTCCACCCTATAAGTCACATACGTCCAACTTAAACTTAGAAACACTAAACCTAAAACCCACAACAAAAAACTAACCTTAACAACTGTTTAAATCCGCGAGATTTAATTTGACCTCGGTCATAAAGTTGAGACCCGTTTTTCTTGTGTGTTGCACTTTGGAATCTGACGACAAGAGTGTGTCGAAGCAGTGAAACGTTGTTTCCTTGTTGTTTAGTCATTACTGTTGTCATTAGTTGAGATATTGTTTGGTTCTGAACACTCCCAGCCAAAAAGGTTTTGTATTAACATTGGTTAATGAATGATATGGATTTAACTATGCCAACATGCAGTTCGTTTTGTTAAATCTCAATCGTTGAAGAGTCAATGTAGTTTAAAGCTACTCAAGGTACCATAAACTACACTGGTCTCACAATTTCTAAATTGAACCGATTCGATCGTTTCTATTCTAGATTATCTATTCATTTTGATGAGTCTCGCCATAGACTTCAAAATTTATTAGGAATACCAAATCCTACGTCGTTCGTCTAAAAGACAACAGACATTTAGATCAAACTATATTTCATTTTTCTATTTTAGTTTAACCTAAACTAAGTAATGAATGGAGGAATAGTTTGGAATTAGAGGCCTTCGTTACAGAAGCCCTCCAAAATTTTATAGGTATAGATCCCTATATCTAATTTTACAGAATTGATCCACCCCTTAATTGGTAATTGTAGCTGATCTAAACCATGATAGCTTACATACCAGGTGCATATAGGTAAGGCTTAATGTAAAATCCCAATCATAAGCCCACCTAAAAAACCACATAATTGCATGACACATAGAACCAGAGTGGCACTGACTGGAAACCAACCAGCCAACAACCTTCGATGTGGGGACCTGCAGCTCCAACGCTTGGTCTTCAACCTTCATCCAAGGGTCGCCTCCTCTGCGTCAATCGAGGGATCCCCTCTACATGCTGATTATGAAAACAATTGTTGCTGATGAAATCACCAACACTAACCGTTGTGGAATTACTGCTGTGGAATTACCGCTGTGGATTATAAGACTTTGTTTTCCAAGGGATCACAGACTTTGTTTTCCAAGAGTTAACAGACTCAGTTTTCCAAGGGATTAAAAGCTTTTCGCAATGGGATTACCTCCGAACAGTATGGAAGTTCCAAAAACTTTATGGGATTATAATTTTGATTTTTCTTTTCCACTTGCTGGATTACTTCAAGATCAGAGACAGTTCAATGTTCCTTTCGTGTTGGACCCCATCCCCAAGGACTGGCGATGGCTTCCAAAAGGGGGGAGATGTAGTGGGCATGACCGTGTCCACTTTGATACACCTGTGTATTTTTGAACTGTTCCAGAGATGACCTTTACTGACCTCTCAGTAAAGCAAGACATTTACTACAAATTATTCCATTAGTTGTAATCTGAGAACATAGTCACCAAAAGAGACTATTTCTATCTTTGATTTTATTCTAATGTAATCAAAAGAATAACATTTTGTCATTTTCATGATGTGTGCTTTTAAGCTGTGTTATTCTGTAAGAGTTAAACTGTGTTCACTGCTGTGTTAAAGTTGAAGTCTCGGGTCACAGAGGCCCGGCCGTTTTGTTTAGAAAGGCAGAAGACAGGTAATCTGTTGTTTATTATGAGAATGGCTCCAGCATGCGCGGTCTTTCCTAAACAATTTCACTCTGCTGTGAATTTCACCTTGAATCTTGATAACAACGGGTGGGCTCCTCGCTGGTCCACGGACCAATGAAAAGGACACAAGTCTCACTCCTCTCATGATCTTCTTTTAAGTTCTAAGCTGTTGCTGAAACAGTTGAGTCTGCTGGGAACTTCAAAGAGATGTGAACTTTTTCCCAAAGAGCTGGGTGGACGTTTAGTCAAACGCTAAGGGCACGTCATCCAGCTAAGGACTGATAACATGCTGTTATGAGTCCACTTCGAACGAGCGTAAGCTCAAAACTTTGTTTATTCCTTCCTGGAATAAGTTTATCTTGAAGTCAACCAGGAGCTGACACATTTTCTGATGATCCAAGCGGAACCCAGGAGACGTTGAAAGTAAACAACCAGTTCAGACGTGCTGGGCCTGAAGGACTCTGTGCATCTGAAAGGCTGGTGTCATTTCATTATCAGACTCGTCGTCGAAGGTAAAGAGCTGTTTACAAACGTACTTGGATTTTAGCAGAAGTCGGATGGGAAGTGTCACTTTTGGTAACATGCTCAAGACAATTTCCTGTAAACCATCTCTCTATCTTTCCTCCTATTCCCTTATCCCTCTCAATCTAGCTGGAAACTATATTTAAGTTAAAGAGCCCTCAGACTAAATATGTTTAACATCCAGTATTGAAGTCTGTTGTGTTAAATTTAACTGTGCTGACGTGTTAAATTGAAAGAAAGTGAAATCATGTCAATCAAGTGTAATGGTGTTAATTTAGTTGATTTATTTTAAATAAATGATAGTGTCTTTGACATATCAAACTAAGTTAACGTCTCTGTCACTTAATGGCTTTATTTATTTATCCATCATAAAGATCACAGAAATATTGGGTAAACTGAAAAAGAAAGAATCCGTGAAATTACTATTCAATCTGAATAAGTAAATTAATTAAGGTAAAGAGGCCAGTATTAATATTGACCTCCTCATAATCCTTTACAACAACAAAGGGCGGCCGTGGCGTAGTTGTAACGACAGTCGTCCCCCGATCGGAAGGTTGGAGGTTCGAATCCCGGTTCCTTACACCATGTGTCGTTGTGTCCCTGGGCAAGACACTTAACCCCGAGTTGCTCCCGGTAGGACTGGAAAGCACCTTGCATGGCAGTCTGCCGCTACTGGTGTATGAATGTGTGTATGAATGGGTGGATGGTTTGTATTGTAAAGCGGTTTGGGGCCCCTCATAGGGGGCTGGAAAGCGCTATATAAAATAAGCTCCATAAGCTCCATTTACAAAAAATAGACATAAGAACATCACAGATTATAAATATAATGACCAAACACAGATCAGCTGGTGTTGAAAGCAACAGAATAGTAGTGAGTCTTTAAACGTGATTTGAAAACCGAGAGGGAGGGGCCTGTCTGACGAGCAGGGGTAACTCGTTCCAAAGTCTTGGTCCTGCTACAGAGAAGGCCCTGTCACCTCTGCGCTTAAGACGAGTTCCTGGAACTCTTAAAAGTACCCGGTCCTCTGACCTCAAAGCACGTGGTGGGACATATGGGTGTAGCAAATCAGAGAGATAGACAGGGGCGAGATTGTTCAACGATTTGTAGACATACAAGAGAATTTTGAACTGGATTTGAAGATGAACCAGTGCAGGGAGGCCAAGACTGGTGTAATGTGCTCTCTTTTGCGTGTACTGGTTAAAAATCAGGCTGCTGCGTTCTGAACCAGTTGTAATTGTGCAATGGTGTCTGACTGACACCAAACAGGAGTGAATTGCAGTAATCAAGCCTAGATGTAATAAATGTGTGTATTACTGTCTCCAGGTTATTTTTGGATAATATGGGCTTCAGCTTAGACAGTCGCCTCAGCTGGAAAAAACAGGATTTAACGATCATGTTTACATGACTGTTGAGTTTCATGGAAGGATCCATTATCACTATCAGCTGATCAGCACATTCTTTCAACACTTTCACGGGTATGTTGTCTGGGCCAGTTGCTTTGTGAGGGTTGATCCTCCTGAAAGTACTCATTACTTCTGCTGCAGTCATGCTGGGATGCTCTTCATCCAGTGGTGAGGTGAGTCTGGTGCTAGGTGGTCTGTTTGGGTCTTCAAAGCGTGCATACAACTTGTTGAGGGCATCAGGCAGAGATGGGTCTTTGGGGCATTGTTCACTCCTGCCTTTAATAATCTGTTATGTATTTAAGGCCCCTCCACATGCTTCGTGGGTCTTGTGAGGTGAACCGACCCTCGATCCTCTATGCATATCTGGCCTTGGCTCTCTTAATGCCAGCAACCAGCTCTATCCTTGTCTTTCTCAGCTCCTCTGAGTTTCCAGACCTGAAGGCCATGTTCCTGGCTTCCAGCAGGGTACAAACCTCTGCATTCAGCCAAGGTTTTCTGTTGGGGTAGCTTTTAACATATCTTGTGGTGGAGATGTTGTCAGTGCATGTACTAATGTACCCCAGAACTGAGGATGTGTATTGGTCAAGATCAAGCGATCCTTCATTTTCCGCAGCTTCTCTGAAAACCTGCCAGTCTGTTCTTTCAAAACAATCTTTCAGTATGGGGCCACATTCCTGGATCCAACATTTAACTTTCTTTTGTACTGTCTGGAGCATCTCAATGGCAGCAGATAAGCAGGAGCCATTAATATTGATATGTGATCAGATCATCCTAGGTGGGGACGGTTAGGGTTAGGGTTTGGGTGATCTTTAGTGTTGCGTGTTCAGACTAAGTCACTGTATAAACTTAAGCCAATCTCAGTAAAAAGAAACTGGCTGTTGTTATGTGTGTTTATTTTAAGAGAAAATAGATAAAAAATCTTGTGTCTGTTATAGTTGTATGGACAGATAGACAGTGAAGTTCTGTCTTTGTGCACCGCTGGATCACACCATCCCTGCTCATGGAAGTTCTGTTCATGTCTGAACCCTTATTCTGCACGTCATGTTTTCCAAGTAAGGTGGTGGAAAAAATAGGGGAAATTAATTTTAGGAAAGATCCAACCAATTTTTTAAAATTTATTTTAGATCCCCATCTATTTTGTTTTCATGGTGGCACTATCATTTGAACAACTGAATTATGTAAGAAAATCTTTGAAACCCAAAAAGCACAATAAGTGTTATTAAGAGTCTTTCTGGGACATAAAACACTGGCCAAATGTTATTTACCAGGTGGAAGTGAACTTTTTTAAATTGTTATACATTTTGCAAAGATTTTTTTTATTTGTTCTGTTTATATTGTTTAGTCTGTCTCCTTTAGCTGTTAGCTCAGAACTGTTTGGACAATAATAAGAATGGGGTTTATTACTATGATTAGGCTTTGAAAAGACCGTCAGAAACATCACCCGAACCTTAAATATTAGTAGAACCCAGATATGTTCCTTATCAGCAGAAAATGCGAGCATTACCCTGAAATTCCATTGAACCACACCTTCATTTTTTATTTTTAGTTTATTTAAAAGAAAATCATGTTGGTCAAACTATCCAACCTGCATTAATGTGAGTTCAGTAAACAAAGTGTTTCCTAACTTTAGCCATGAACCTGACTTTGACCCTGACCTTTGTGTATAATGCAGAGCGTAAATACAAACTAACCATGAAATGGATTTTCTGCAGGTCATCAGGATGCAGCTCACCTGTTTGCTAGGGGCTTGTCTTTGGTTGTTATGTATAAGTGAGGTCCGTACCGCAACCTTCAAACTTGCCTTGGTTGGGCCCTGGGCATGTGACCCGATGTTCTCCAGGGCAATGCCTACAGCGGCAGCTAACTTGGCGCTGTCCCGGCTACGAAGTGATGGTGATCTGAGCAGAGGATATTGGTACGATGTGAAACTGCTCAATGAGGACTGCTCCACCTCCAAAGGTTTGCTTACCATTAAACTAACAAGTGCACCATTTAAATGAATAACCTTTAGTTTTGTTGCACAACTTCTCTGTCAAACAACACAGTGAGAAATACTTCAGTTCAAGAAAAATATTTTAATATACTTCCTGTGGTGCTGTCTGGATTGCCATCATTGTCCCCTTGTCATTCCTATTGTTTTTTCAGCTTTGACTGAACTTGGAGAGATGGAGGGTTATGGCCATGCCTACATCGGGCCATTTAACCCCGCCCTATGCCATGCTGCGTCCTTGTTCACTCAGCATTGGGAGGTGGGTCTGGCATCTCCAGGCTGCCTTGATGCTAACTGGCCAAACCTACCACCCATCACTCCTCCACACAAAGTCCTCTTCACTGTGCTCAGATTCTTCCGCTGGGCGCATGTTGCCATCATCTCAGGTGAGCGTGGCATGTGGTCTATCTGCTGAAGGGTTACTGTTCTCCATCTGCTATCAGGAGCTACTTGGTGTGAAAAACAATCCAGTGCTGAATGTAAAGTTAATGATGGAGATATGACTGGGTGAAACTGATCTGATTAATATGGTTATGATAGATAAACTGATGAGGGACAGGTGAACAAAATGTTTGAGGGATGGGGATTCACTGGGAGTGGATAAAAGGACTGGACCACACCATCCCTGCTTGCGGATGTTCTGGTCATGGCTGGACCTTTATTGTGCACGTCACGTTTTCTGTGTATGGTGGTGGAAAAAACAGGATAAATTTATTTTAGGAAAGATCCAAACACATTTTTAAAATATTTCTTTTAGATCCATATCTATTTTATTTTCATAGTGGCACTATCATGTGAACAACTGAATTTATGTAAAAAAAATCTTTGCACTGAAGAAAGTACAACTTCCACTTACTGAGTGCAGCACTCTTTAGGAAGGAGGATGTTCAGGGCTATTTGGGACCATTTAAGAAACAAAAATGGCAACGTTGGTAGTTCCACATTCATGTTCCAAAAGAAGAAAAGAAAAAGCTTCTTTTCTCCATCAGAACTGGAGTTTGATTCACATGTGTTCACTGGTTTTAAAGAACTGATGCCTCATGTATGAAAGTGCAGCTTTTTAACTAAAATTTATCATAGTGACAAAATATGAAAAGTGTATGCTAACAAAAATACTCAGATTTATTAAACCATGCTGATGCATGTTTCTGTTCACCTGCACACATCCGGATAAAATGGAAGCCCTCCCCTGACATGCCTCCATTTAAACATGTTTACAGAGATGTCCTGCATGTGGGGTTCTCCTCTCTGCACCATTAGAAAAGATGTGTGGATGCATCAGAATGAGGAATGTCATAGTGTAATGGTATAAACATTATCCCCACTAACTCAGGAGCCAGACAGAATGAGAAATCCCTCACAGCACAAAACAGGCTCTAGAGAAATGTGGATATCCTAACTGGACCTTCCTGAAAGAAGAGAAGAAACCCAAACAGGGCTCCAGCAGCCATCAGGTGAAAAGAAGGAACCTGGACCCAGACCAGTGGTCATTCCAGATGTTGCAGGAGTTTCAGAGACATGGGCGGCCGTGGTGTAGTGGTAATGGCAGTCGACCCCTGATCAGAAGGTTGGAGGTTCGAATCCCGCATCCGCCCACCATGTGTCGTTGTGTCCCTGGGCAAGACACTTAACCCCAAGTTGCTCCCGGTAGGTCTGGATGGCGCCTTGCAAGGCAGGCTACCACTACCGGTGTATGAATGTCTGAATGAATGGGTGGATGGCTGGTATTGTAAAGCGCTTTGGGGCTCCTCACAGGGGGCTGGAAAGCGCTATATAAATAAGCTCCATTTACCATTTACCATTTATTTTTGTTAGATATTTATCTAGACTGGTCCTGGGGTTCTTGATCTACTCAGAAACGGGATTATAATGAAATTGTTACCCAATTCTGACTGGGTTAAACTGGACCAGCAGCTCTAAAAAGCATCTCCCATAGATTCAATATCTGCAAGGAATAGAGTTTATTTAGCTTGCTACTGTTGAGGTCTGTAGTGAACTCTATGCGTGCTTCAAGAAAGCTGAGACGCCACTTTGCAATAAAAACATTTAATTGACAAAAGAGAGTTACAAATAATCAGAGTACAGGCATAAAAATAAATTTTATATGCATATAAAATGGGAGCAAGTAATATCGAAACTTCCTAAAGCAGAGTTCCCTGAAGAGTGCTCACCGAGCAATGTTGTGGGTCTCTTATTGATACCAGGGAGCTTTACTTCTTCTGATTGGTTAGTATGAGATAATACATCTGGTCTGGCTGGAGGTCAGGGGCCTCTCTTCTGACTAAGATATACTGTATCTGGTATCTCTGTAGGTGGAAGTGCAGCAGGAGCAGGGGCCTCATGTATCAACGGTGCGTATGCACAAAAATCTTGCGTACGCCATTTTCCACGCAAAACTCTGTATGTATGAAAACAGAACTGAACGTGGAAATGTGTGCAGCCCCACGCCAACTCCAGGGCTGGCGTACGCACGTTTCTGCGGTTTTGGTTCCATTGGCAACACTTAGAGGTGATTCTGAGAAAGTGTTCATGATGTGAAAATTATTATTGTTCACACCAAACACACATGATTAACAATTATTACATCCACATGGACGCAATTAGATGAGTGGATACAAAAGCATGCGCAAAATAGTGGCAACAATATTGACAACAATGGCCTTAGCTTTATTAGAGGATATAGCAAATGGCGCTATACGCAGAGAGCGTGTCTTTCGAGACCGAGAGGATTTTCTGGCTCATGATGATGACTGGCTCATCAGTCGTTTTCGGCTTCCGAGGGCAGTACTTCTGCAACTGTGCTTAGAGCTACGACCGGTTTTGGAGTACCACACAGCCAGGAGCCGTGCGCTAACTGTACATGTGCAGCTGCTGACAACACTGGGATTTCTTGCAACAGGGGCATTTCAGAGGGAGTTGGCAGACCAATCGGTATTGTGTCAGTCCACACTGAGCCGATCCATGCCAGATGTGTGGGATGGACTTATCCGTATGTCACCCAGGTATATAACATTCCCATACAATGCAGCTGAACAGGCCAACATTAAAGCGCAATTTGCAGCGACAACCGGTTTTCCTAATGTAATCGGGGCTGTCGACTGCACACCCATTGCTATAAAAGCACCATCACAGGATGAATATGTTTACGTTAACAGGAAACATTTTCATTCAATCAATGTGCAAATTATTTGTTACGCGCAAATGCGTCTAACAAACATTGTGGCGAGGTGGCCTGGCTCAACACACGATTCATTTATTATAATGAACAGCATGGGCTGCCACCTTACCGTGGTGGAGGGGTTTGAGTGTCCCAATGATCCTAGGAGCTATGCTGTCAGGGGCTTTATGCCCCTAGTAGGGTCACCCAAGGCAGACAGGTCCTAGGTGAGGGACGAGACAAAGCGCAGCCCACAAGACCCCTTATGATGAGTAATATAAATGGAAACAATGTTCCCTCGCCCGGACGCGGGTCACCGGGGCCCCACTCTGGAGCCAGGCCCGGAGGAGGGGCACGTTGGCGAGCGCCTGGTGGCCGGGCTTTCACCCATGGAGCTCGGCCGGGCACAGCCCGAAGAGGAGACGTGGGTCCCCCTTCCCATAGGCTCACCACCTGTGGGAGGGGCCAAAGGGGTCGGGTGCATTGTGGAATGGGTGGTGGCCGAGGGCGGGGACCCTGGCGGTCTGATCCTCGGCTACAGAAGCTGGCCATTGGGACATGGAATGTCACCTCTCTGGTGGGGAAGGAGCCTGAGCTAGTGTGTGAGGTTGAGAGGTTCCGGCTAGAAATAGTCGGACTCACCTCAACGCATGGCTCTGGCTCTGGAACCAGTTTCCTTGAGAGGGGTTGGACACTCTTCCACTCTGGAGTTGCCCCTGGTGAGAGGCGCCGAGCAGGAGTGGGCATACTTGTTGCCCCCCATCTCGGTGCCTGTACGTTGGGGTTCACCCCGGTGAACGAGAGGGTAGCCTCCCTTCGCCTACGTGTGGGGGGACGGGCTCTGACTGTTGTTTGTGCCTATGCGCCGAACGGCAGCGCAGATTACCCACCCTTTTTGGAGTCCTTGGAGGGGGTATTGGAGGGTGCGCCTCCTGGGGACTCCCTTGTTCTGCTGGGGGACTTCAACGCTCACGTGGGCAATGACAGTGAGACCTGGAGGGGTGTGGTTGGGAGGAACGGCCCCCCTGATCTGAACCCGAGTGGTGTTCTGTTGTTGGACTTCTGTGCTCGTCATGGATTGTCCATAACGAACACCATGTTCAGGCATAAGGGTGTCCATATGTGCTCTTGGCACCAGGACACCCTAGGTCGTAGTTCAATGATCGACTTTGTTGTCGTCTCATCTGATCTGCGGCCGCATGTCCTGGACACTCGGGTGAAGAGAGGGGCGGAGCTGTCAACTGACCACTACCTGGTGGTGAGTTGGCTCCGATGGTGGGGGAGGATGCCGGTCAGACCTGGCAGACCCAAACGTATTGTGAGGGTCTGCTGGGAACGTCTGGCAGAGTCTCCCGTAAGACGGAGCTTTAACTCCCACCTCCGGGAGAGCTTTGAACACGTTCCGAGGGAGGCGGGGGACATTGAGCCCGAGTGGGCCATGTTTCGCGCCTCTATTGTCGAGGCAGCTTATCGGAGTTGTGGCCGCAAGGTTGTTGGTGCCTGTCGTGGTGGCAACCCTCGAACCCGGTGGTGGACACCGGCGGTGAGGGATGCTGTCAAGCTGAAGAAGGAGTCCTATTGGGCCTTTTTGGCCTGTGGGACCCCAGAAGCAGGGTTAGGGTTGGATGTTGTCTATCATGGAGCATCCTGCAGATGTTGGATGTTGTCTATCATGGTGCACCCTGCAGATGTTGGATGTTGTCTATCATGGTGCATCCTGCAGATGTTGGATGTTGTCTATCATGGTGCATCCTGCAGATGTTGGATGTTGTCTATCATGGTGCATCCTGCAGATGTTGGATGTTGTCTATCATGGTGCATCCTGCAGATGTTGGATGTTGTCTATCATGGTGCATCCTGCAGATGTTGGATGTTGTCTATCATGGTGCACCCTGCAGATGTTGGATGTTGTCTATCATGGTGCATCCTGCAGATGTTGGATGTTGTCTATCATGGTGCATCCTGCAGATGTTGGATGTTGTCTATCATGGTGCATCCTGCAGATGTTGGATGTTGTCTATCATGGTGCATCCTGCAGATGTTGGATGTTGTCTATCATGGTGCATCCTGCAGATGTTGGATGTTGTCTATCATGGTGCATCCTGCAGATGTTGGATGTTGTCTATCATGGTGCATCCTGCAGATGTTGGATGTTGTCTATCATGGTGCATCCTGCAGATGTTGGATGTTGTCTATCATGGTGCATCCTGCAGATGTTGGATGTTGTCTATCATGGTGCATCCTGCAGATGTTGGATGTTGTCTATCATGGTGCATCCTGCAGATGTTGGATGTTGTCTATCATGGTGCACCCTGCAGATGTTGGATGTTGTCTATCATGGTGCATCCTGCAGATGTTGGATGTTGTCTATCATGGTGCATCCTGCAGATGTTGGATGTTGTCTATCATGGTGCATCCTGCAGATGTTGGATGTTGTCTATCATGGTGCATCCTGCAGATGTTGGATGTTGTCTATCATGGTGCATCCTGCAGATGTTGGATGTTGTCTATCATGGTGCATCCTGCAGATGTTGGATGTTGTCTATCATGGTGCATCCTGCAGATGTTGGATGTTGTCTATCATGGTGCATCCTGCAGATGTTGGATGTTGTCTATCATGGTGCATCCTGCAGATGTTGGATGTTGTCTATCATGGTGCATCCTGCAGATGTTGGATGTTGTCTATCATGGTGCATCCTGCAGATGTTGGATGTTGTCTATCATGGTGCATCCTGCAGATGTTGGATGTTGTCTATCATGGTGCATCCTGCAGATGTTGGATGTTGTCTATCATGGTGCATCCTGCAGATGTTGGATGTTGTCTATCATGGTGCATCCTGCAGATGTTGGATGTTGTCTATCATGGTGCACCCTGCAGATGTTGGATGTTGTCTATCATGGTGCATCCTGCAGATGTTGGATGTTGTCTATCATGGTGCATCCTGCAGATGTTGGATGTTGTCTATCATGGTGCATCCTGCAGATGTTGGATGTTGTCTATCATGGTGCATCCTGCAGATGTTGGATGTTGTCTATCATGGTGCATCCTGCAGATGTTGGATGTTGTCTATCATGGTGCATCCTGCAGATGTTGGATGTTGTCTATCATGGTGCATCCTGCAGATGTTGGATGTTGTCTATCATGGTGCATCCTGCAGATGTTGGATGTTGTCTATCATGGTGCATCCTGCAGATGTTGGATGTTGTCTATCATGGTGCATCCTGCAGATGTTGGATGTTGTCTATCATGGTGCACCCTGCAGATGTTGGATGTTGTCTATCATGGTGCATCCTGCAGATGTTGGATGTTGTCTATCATGGTGCATCCTGCAGATGTTGGATGTTGTCTATCATGGTGCATCCTGCAGATGTTGGATGTTGTCTATCATGGTGCATCCTGCAGATGTTGGATGTTGTCTATCATGGTGCATCCTGCAGATGTTGGATGTTGTCTATCATGGTGCACCCTGCAGATGTTGGATGTTGTCTATCATGGTGCATCCTGCAGATGTTGGATGTTGTCTATCATGGTGCATCCTGCAGATGTTGGATGTTGTCTATCATGGTGCATCCTGCAGATGTTGGATGTTGTCTATCATGGTGCATCCTGCAGATGTTGGATGTTGTCTATCATGGTGCATCCTGCAGATGTTGGATGTTGTCTATCATGGTGCATCCTGCAGATGTTGGATGTTGTCTATCATGGTGCATCCTGCAGATGTTGGATGTTGTCTATCATGGTGCATCCTGCAGATGTTGGATGTTGTCTATCATGGTGCATCCTGCAGATGTTGGATGTTGTCTATCATGGTGCATCCTGCAGATGTTGGATGTTGTCTATCATGGTGCATCCTGCAGATGTTGGATGTTGTCTATCATGGTGCACCCTGCAGATGTTGGATGTTGTCTATCATGGTGCATCCTGCAGATGTTGGATGTTGTCTATCATGGTGCATCCTGCAGATGTTGGATGTTGTCTATCATGGTGCATCCTGCAGATGTTGGATGTTGTCTATCATGGTGCACCCTGCAGATGTTGGATGTTGTCTATCATGGTGCATCCTGCAGATGTTGGATGTTGTCTATCATGGTGCATCCTGCAGATGTTGGATGTTGTCTATCATGGTGCATCCTGCAGATGTTGGATGTTGTCTATCATGGTGCATCCTGCAGATGTTGGATGTTGTCTATCATGGTGCATCCTGCAGATGTTGGATGTTGTCTATCATGGTGCATCCTGCAGATGTTGGATGTTGTCTATCATGGTGCATCCTGCAGATGTTGGATGTTGTCTATCATGGTG
Source organism: Garcialebias charrua (assembly GCA_038048925.1). Taxonomy (NCBI): domain Eukaryota; kingdom Metazoa; phylum Chordata; class Actinopteri; order Cyprinodontiformes; family Rivulidae; genus Garcialebias; species Garcialebias charrua. The sequence goes on from JBBPBX010000606.1 coordinate 26,469, forward strand.
CATCCTGCAGATGTTGGATGTTGTCTATCATGGTGCATCCTGCAGATGTTGGATGTTGTCTATCATGGTGCATCCTGCAGATGTTGGATGTTGTCTATCATGGTGCATCCTGCAGATGTTGGATGTTGTCTATCATGGTGCATCCTGCAGATGTTGGATGTTGTCTATCATGGTGCATCCTGCAGATGTTGGATGTTGTCTATCATGGTGCATCCTGCAGATGTTGGATGTTGTCTATCATGGTGCATCCTGCAGATGTTGGATGTTGTCTATCATGGTGCATCCTGCAGATGTTGGATGTTGTCTATCATGGTGCATCCTGCAGATGTTGGATGTTGTCTATCATGGTGCATCCTGCAGATGTTGGATGTTGTCTATCATGGTGCATCCTGCAGATGTTGGATGTTGTCTATCATGGTGCATCCTGCAGATGTTGGATGTTGTCTATCATGGTGCATCCTGCAGATGTTGGATGTTGTCTATCATGGTGCATCCTGCAGATGTTGGATGTTGTCTATCATGGTGCATCCTGCAGATGTTGGATGTTGTCTATCATGGTGCATCCTGCAGATGTTGGATGTTGTCTATCATGGTGCATCCTGCAGATGTTGGATGTTGTCTATCATGGTGCATCCTGCAGATGTTGGATGTTGTCTATCATGGTGCATCCTGCAGATGTTGGATGTTGTCTATCATGGTGCATCCTGCAGATGTTGGATGTTGTCTATCATGGTGCATCCTGCAGATGTTGGATGTTGTCTATCATGGTGCATCCTGCAGATGTTGGATGTTGTCTATCATGGAGCATCCTGCAGATGTTGGATGTTGTCTATCATGGTGCATCCTGCAGATGTTGGATGTTGTCTATCATGGTGCATCCTGCAGATGTTGGATGTTGTCTATCATGGTGCATCCTGCAGATGTTGGATGTTGTCTATCATGGAGCATCCTGCAGATGTTGGATGTTGTCTATCATGGAGCATCCTGCAGATGTTGGATGTTGTCTATCATGGTGCATCCTGCAGATGTTGGATGTTGTCTATCATGGTGCATCCTGCAGATGTTGGATGTTGTCTATCATGGTGCATCCTGCAGATGTTGGATGTTGTCTATCATGGTGCATCCTGCAGATGTTGGATGTTGTCTATCATGGAGCATCCTGCAGATGTTGGATGTTGTCTATCATGGAGCATCCTGCAGATGTTGGATGTTGTCTATCATGGTGCATCCTGCAGATGTTGGATGTTGTCTATCATGGTGCATCCTGCAGATGTTGGATGTTGTCTATCATGGTGCATCCTGCAGATGTTGGATGTTGTCTATCATGGTGCATCCTGCAGATGTTGGATGTTGTCTATCATGGTGCATCCTGCAGATGTTGGATGTTGTCTATCATGGTGCATCCTGCAGATGTTGGATGTTGTCTATCATGGTGCATCCTGCAGATGTTGGATGTTGTCTATCATGGAGCATCCTGCAGATGTTGGATGTTGTCTATCATGGTGCATCCTGCAGATGTTGGATGTTGTCTATCATGGTGCATCCTGCAGATGTTGGATGTTGTCTATCATGGTGCATCCTGCAGATGTTGGATGTTGTCTATCATGGTGCATCCTGCAGATGTTGGATGTTGTCTATCATGGTGCATCCTGCAGATGTTGGATGTTGTCTATCATGGTGCATCCTGCAGATGTTGGATGTTGTCTATCATGGTGCATCCTGCAGATGTTGGATGTTGTCTATCATGGTGCATCCTGCAGATGTTGGATGTTGTCTATCATGGTGCATCCTGCAGATGTTGGATGTTGTCTATCATGGTGCATCCTGCAGATGTTGGATGTTGTCTATCATGGTGCATCCTGCAGATGTTGGATGTTGTCTATCATGGTGCATCCTGCAGATGTTGGATGTTGTCTATCATGGTGCATCCTGCAGATGTTGGATGTTGTCTATCATGGTGCATCCTGCAGATGTTGGATGTTGTCTATCATGGTGCATCCTGCAGATGTTGGATGTTGTCTATCATGGTGCATCCTGCAGATGTTGGATGTTGTCTATCATGGTGCATCCTGCAGATGTTGGATGTTGTCTATCATGGTGCATCCTGCAGATGTTGGATGTTGTCTATCATGGTGCATCCTGCAGATGTTGGATGTTGTCTATCATGGTGCATCCTGCAGATGTTGGATGTTGTCTATCATGGTGCATCCTGCAGATGTTGGATGTTGTCTATCATGGTGCATCCTGCAGATGTTGGATGTTGTCTATCATGGTGCATCCTGCAGATGTTGGATGTTGTCTATCATGGTGCATCCTGCAGATGTTGGATGTTGTCTATCATGGTGCATCCTGCAGATGTTGGATGTTGTCTATCATGGAGCATCCTGCAGATGTTGGATGTTGTCTATCATGGTGCATCCTGCAGATGTTGGATGTTGTCTATCATGGTGCATCCTGCAGATGTTGGATGTTGTCTATCATGGTGCATCCTGCAGATGTTGGATGTTGTCTATCATGGTGCATCCTGCAGATGTTGGATGTTGTCTATCATGGAGCATCCTGCAGATGTTGGATGTTGTCTATCATGGTGCATCCTGCAGATGTTGGATGTTGTCTATCATGGTGCATCCTGCAGATGTTGGATGTTGTCTATCATGGTGCATCCTGCAGATGTTGGATGTTGTCTATCATGGTGCATCCTGCAGATGTTGGATGTTGTCTATCATGGTGCATCCTGCAGATGTTGGATGTTGTCTATCATGGTGCATCCTGCAGATGTTGGATGTTGTCTATCATGGTGCATCCTGCAGATGTTGGATGTTGTCTATCATGGTGCATCCTGCAGATGTTGGATGTTGTCTATCATGGTGCATCCTGCAGATGTTGGATGTTGTCTATCATGGTGCATCCTGCAGATGTTGGATGTTGTCTATCATGGTGCATCCTGCAGATGTTGGATGTTGTCTATCATGGTGCATCCTGCAGATGTTGGATGTTGTCTATCATGGTGCATCCTGCAGATGTTGGATGTTGTCTATCATGGTGCATCCTGCAGATGTTGGATGTTGTCTATCATGGTGCATCCTGCAGATGTTGGATGTTGTCTATCATGGTGCACTAAGATTCATAACTGGTTGTGATTATCGTACCCACCACTGCACCCTGTATTCACTGGTTAACTGGACATCATTAACCTCACGCAGACTCTTCCACTGGTACATTTTCATCTTTAAATCACTTCTTGGTCTGCTGCCTTCATACATCTCCTCCTACATGTCTCTGCGTGAGTGCAGCTACAGCGTGCGCTCTCAGGACATGATTACCTGCAGTGTTCCCTCAGTGAGGACTGAACTTGGAAAAAGGACCTTCTCCTACTCTGCTCCTGCTTCCTGGAATATCTTACAAAAAGATCTGAAGCTCTCGACCTTGACTTCTCTAAATGGCTTTCAGAATCTGTTGGAATCCTGGCAAGAACCAATGCAGACATGTTCCCGTTTTTAGTTTTCTACATTTGCCTTATAATCTAGATGTTTTGCTACTTTGACATCTTTGTTTTAACTTGTTTTAAAAAATCTGTATTTCTCTCTTCTGATCGTCTATTGTTGTCGCTGTTGTCATCATTCTTTAGTTTGTAGACAGGTCTCTCTTGTAAATGAGTCCTCAAGGCTCACTGGGATTAACCTGCCTAAATAAAGGTTGAATGAATGAACCTCTATGTCTTTTAAGATCGGACTCCCACCTTGGACCCTGACTCCAGCAACCAAATTAATAAAGACTGTTTTTGTTTTTTTGCACTCCTTCTTCTGTATGTTCTTCTGGGATTTCTCCTACTCTGCTCCTGTTTCATGGAATATCTTACAAAAAGATCTGAAGCTCTCGACCTTGACTTCTCTAAATGGTTTTCAGAATCTGTTAGAATCCTGGCAAAAACCAATGCAGATTTGTTCCTGTCTTTGATTTTATACGTCTACCTTATAATGTTTTCTAGTTTTTTGATACTTTGTTAAAAAAAAATGTATTTCTCTCTTTTGTTTTTTTCTCTTTTGTTTTCTATTGTTTATTGTTTAAGGAAATTCTATCACTGCTGTTCATCGTTCTTTAGTTTTAGCAGGTCGCTTTCGTAAATGAGCCCATGAGGCTCAATAAGATTTACCTGACTAAATAAAGGTTGAATGAATGAATGAACTCCTGTGTCTGGCTTATTAAGAGTCCACAACCCGCTAATGACAGTCGCTGCACATTGACAGTGTTTCAGTTGTAGTCAAGAAGAATTTGATATATCGGCATCACATGGATGAGGCTGTCACGTTGACTGTCATGGCATGCCTCAATTCAATTCACTTCATTTCTGTAGTTCACAAGTAACAAAAGAAGTCATCTCAGAGCACTGAACAAACACATTCACATACATTATAAAAGACAAATAATAAAAGTTATCTATCTAAGGAAGAAGCAGATTTTGTGGAATCTTTACTTCATCACAGTCTCTCATCTTGAGCAAGCAAAAATGAGACAGTGGAAAGAGAAAAACTTTCTTTAAACAGGAAGAAACGTCCAGCAGAACCAGGCTCAGGACAAGCAGCCATCTGCTTCAGCTGGCTGGGTTTAAGAGGACAGGAAGCAGAAACAAACACAAAATAGAAGCCCCAGGAAGTACTGTGAAAAATCTGACCTGTCAGATCCCTCTGAAAGGACACTGGTGTAGGACTTGAACTGATACACGGCTCCTCCCTGTGTCTCTGTAATGCAGGGTCCACTTCAGCTCAGAGGTCCAAAAGAATGGCCCCGGGTCTCTGAATCAAACAGACAAACATCAAGATGAACCGGTAACAGTGCAGGGAGGCCAAGACTGGTGTAATGTGCTCTCTTTTGCCTTTACTGGTTAAAAATCGGGCAGCTGGACCAGTTGTAATCGTGCAATGGTGTCTGACTGGTACCAAACAGGAGTGAATTGCAGTAATCAAGCCTAGATGTAATGAATGTGTGTATTACTGTCTCCAGGTTATTTTTGGATAATATGGGCTTCAGCTTAGACAGTCGCCTCAGCTGGAAAAAACAGGATTTAATGATCATGTCTACATGACTGTTGAGTTTCATGGAAGGATCCATTATCACTCCCAGATTTGTGACTTTTTGTTTTTCAGACAGGGTAGAACAGAAAGGTCGATGCAGTGGTTCATGATCGTGTCGTTGGGAGGGAACAACATGGCTTCAGACTTCTTATCATTGAAACTTAAGAAATTTAAAGCCATCCAGTCCCTGATGTCAGCCAGGCAGTCGAGCAGAGGTTGAATAGAACATGTACCATTGTGTCTTAGGGGGAAGCACATTTGACAGTCATCGGTGTAGAAGTGGAAAGGTATGTTGTGTTTCCGGAAAATAGCACCAAGTGGCAGCAGGTATGAGGAGAATAGGAGAGGACCCAGGATGGACCCCTGTGGAACCCCCCATTTAAGTGCTGCCACTGCAGAACTAAAATCATTGATGGAAACACAAAAGGATCTGTCAGAGAGGTAGGATTTGAACCAATTGAGGGCTGACCCTGTGATGCTCACCCACTGCTCAAACCTAGCAATGAGGATCTCATGGTCGATGGTGTCGACAGCAGATGTGAGGTCCAATAGGACAAGCAGCACAGAGTCACCAGTGTCTGTGGACGAGTTAAAACAATGTCCAGTGTACCTCTGCACACTTGGGTGGGACCGTTTACATGCTGATTTAGGTTAACTGAGTCCAGTAAATCTAAAAACTCCTTAACCATGGGCTTCTCATGACAGGACACATACAAAATAAAATCCCCAATAATGACTACACGATCATATTTTGGTGTGATTTCAGCCAAGAAATCAGAAAATTCATTGATGAAATCCTTCGATCGAGGTGAGCGGTAGAGGACTGCGCATAAAGTCGCAGGCGAATGGCCGAGTTCAAAGACAGTCAGCTCAAAATTGGAGCAGGAAACAGGGATGGGCAGTTGTTTACAGTCAAAAGTTGATTTGAATATTGTTAATAATCCACCACTGCGACGACCTGATGGCCGCGGGTCGTTAAAATGCAGACAGTTCGGTGGTAATAATTCCGTCAAGGCGCTGGACTCACCCGACATCCATTCCATCATTGTTGTACAATAAAGCCCCTACTTTTCTGTCAGTCAGAACCAAGGTGTCATAATGATTTATTTAATGATTCCAGTATCCAATGTAGTAAAAAGCCACTATACAGGTTAGTCTCATTGAGTCACGAGGACTCATTTACAAGAGGGTCCTGTTTTAGACAGACAACATATAAATTACAGACAATAAATGACAGTAAAATGCAATTAAAAGAAAATTACTGTATTGTTATAAAACAATAAATCAAGATACCATATAAAACATGGTAAAATAATAAAAACAAGATTGTAAAACAAGAACGTAAAACATAAAAAGCATAAAAAGCATACTTAATATGTTTATTAATAAGCATATGTTTCACATTTTTAGTAGATAGAGCACTTGGATGTGGTCTTTTTAAAAGTAGCTCACATGCTGAAAAAGTGTGGGCACCCCTGACCTAGACAATTTGTTCAAGTGGGAAATTCATGTTAATATGTTGTGATCTCATCTCCAGCAGAGGTTTCATTTTTTATGTGTTTTTATTGAGCAATAGGTTTTTATTTTATTTTATTGTGTTGTTCACATGCTTTATTGTTTGTAATGTATTTAATTGTGCAATAAGCTTTGTTTAGCACATATCCAAGACAAATTTCCTCTCGTGAACAAGAAAGTATACCTATCTAAATAAAAAAAATCAAGCTGGCCGCCTTAGCTAAAAGGGAAAATTCTAATAACTCAGCCATTTTTAGAGCTATTCAGCTGAAATTTGGTGTATTGGTAGCTGAGAATGTTCCCTAATAGACTCTGACTGCAAATCAAAACTCCAAGATGGCTGCCTGAGCCAAACATGAAAAATACTACTATAACTCAGCCATTTTTACACATATAGAGCTGAAATTTGGTGTCTTCATAGCTGAGAACATCACATACTGAATACAAAATAAAAAAATCCAAGATGGCTGCCTTAGCTAAAATATAAGTCATTTTTAGAGCTATTCATCTGAAATTTAGCATATTGGGAGCTGAGAGTGAACTCCAACACATAGTACTGTCAAATCCAATTTATAAATTGGTCCAAGGTTCAAATCCCGGCCGGTTCGGGGGCCTTTCTGGGTGGAGTTTGCATGTTCTCTCCGTGCATGCGTGGGTTTTCTCCGGGTACTCCGGTTTCCTCCCACAGACCAAAAACATGCATGTTAGGCTGATTGGTGACTCTAAATTGACCCTGGGTGTGAGTGAGACAGGTCCCTCTTGTAAATGAGTCCCCGTGGCTCAACGAGGCTAGCTGTATAAATAAAGGTTGAATGAATGAATGAATGAATAAATTGGCAGCAGCATGGCTGTCTCAGTCAAAGTTTCTCCAAGAACTTTCTAGTTATTTCTATCTTAACATATTTTCTGTCTGCCCTCCTATAGGAAAAACACCTGGACCTGTCATTCTGTTTGTCTGTTTGATGGAACCACATTATCTATTCACTTTTATCCTCCTCTCAGCTCAGCCGAGTTCACAGTCCAAGAGGTGTCATTGACGCTTAGGTGAAGTCTTCTTTCCCAGTGTTCTCAACATATGGTTCATGGACAGAGATAAAAGGAGATGGTCTCGTCTTGTTTTTGTCTACTTGTTCTCTGGGCAGAGGGGAAGAATGTTCTCAGCCATAGTAATAAAAACAAACGTAACCTGTGACCAACATTTCCCTGACACCAGAATGATAGGTGACTGTGAGCAGCAGTATGGTTTCATGCTGAGTAACAGCACCATAGATGCCATTTTAACTTTGAGGATGCTGATGGAAAAGTTTGGACATGTCCAGAGGAGGGACAGTGGAAATATTGGCAGAATGATTTTAGCAATGTAGACACCAGGAAAAAATTAATAAAGAGGAGATACATGGATGCAGTTAGCGAGAACTTGGCAGTAGTTGGAGTAAACGTTCTGCATGTAATATGAATGTTGGGTAACTTCGGTGTGCTGCTGCCAGTCTTTGCCAGGACTCTTTTGCAAAAGAGATTTTTAATCTCAATGGGATTTTCTTAGTGAAATAAAGGTTAAATACAATAAAAAAAAAAAAGTAAGGATAGAGGACCCAGAGGACAGAATGACAGAGTAGGACCCTGACATGCTACGGAGACCCCTGAGCAGCTAAAAGAAAAAGACAATTATAGAATACTTTTAGTTTGGACACAGTTTTTTTTTATGAAAAAAAAAAAACTAAAAAACTAACCAAATAGTTTTGCATATATTTAAAAAAATTCTTTTTTCCCCTCTTCTCTGTTTATTAAATGATGCTCAGCACCAACGGACTTCTGGGAGAACACCGGACAGGAATTGGCCTCTGCACTTCGAGCTTTAGGCCTACCGATTGGGCCTGTGGTTACCATGGACACAAGCAGCAAAGGCAGAGCTCAGGAGGCGCTGGAAGAGATCAGACAAGCTGACAAGGTTAAAGGTCAGAACAGGAAATTGAATGTTCCTATCAGTCAGCGTGGAGTCAAAACATGGACCCTTAAGGACCCTAGTATGGTCCTGGGACTCCTTAGGATCACAGTCCAATGAGTAAAAATATATTGCAAGCCATCTGTTGACCTAGAAGAGTTTGTGGTAAAATTAATGAAATGTTTGACATAATTTGTTTAGACTTTTAACAGTGAGTGATTTGATGGTATTTTAACATTCTTAACATCCTTTTTTAAGAATAAAATAAAATCAGTTGATTGTCTGTTTCTGATTCAGTTGTCATCATGTGCATGAGCTCTGTTCTGATTGGTGGAGAGCATCAAAATTCACTCCTGTTGGCTGCTATGGACATGGGTATGGTCTCCAATGGTTACGTCTTTATTCCATATGATGCCCTACTATACGCTATGCCATATCAGGTAACTAATCACATTATCTTTAGACTGAACATTTAAAAGACTTGATTAAAAAAGGCATTTCTTTTACACTGTAGTTTTACCTGTAACATCTGAAGGGGCTTTTTGTCATTTAGTTTTTCATTTCAATTCAACTGTATTTTTAGAACCCTAATGAAATGAACACTTTTCCAAAATGAAAAAAGACCATTTAAAATGAAGTAAGACATTGTGTGTATATGTATGCACATACACACACACACACACACACGCACGCACGCACGCACGCACGCACGCACGCACACACACACACACAAATCTCCAGTGTGCACAACTGTTCCTCAGAGCTCCACTGTGGGAACGTTTGCATTAAATTCAATCAGATTTGAACAATACAACAACCGGTTACAACAATGCAAAAATATTAATTTCCAATGCTCGCCATCACCATTTAAGTATCTCTGGCAGCTCTTGAGCCTGTGTCAACATAGCTCGTAGTATTTTCACAGCTCTTTTTTAAAAAGGTCGCAGACCTTGAACATTCACTTTTTATAACTTTAAGTGTGCTCGGCTCTTGCTATATTTGGGGCAGCCTATCCTCCCCAGGAAAGCTCAGTTTAACCTGATAGACTCTTCCTGCGTCCACGAAGAGGGGGGTTGCCAAACCTGGATGACTGAGGTCCCAGATCTCACCGAGTCACAACTGGTAGAGCTGCTGCCTCTCAGCGAGCAGGTCCCCGGTTCAAATCCCGGTCCGGGGGCCTTTCTGTGTGGAGTTTGCATGTTCTCTCCGTGCATGCGTGGGTTTTCTCCGGGTGCTCCGGTTTCCTCCCACAGTCCAAAAACATGCATGTTAGGCTGATTGGTAACTCTAAATTGACCCTGTGTCAGGGTTTCAGACAGATCAATGAACCCAAGGGTGCAGACAAGAGTACACAGGAGGTAGGAATACAAAAATAGATATTTAATGATAATAAATCAAAAAGCTGACAGGGCAGCAAACTCACTCTTAGGAGACATGATCAACACAGGAGACATCAGGGGAGACCCAACGAGGACACCACAAGGAACTAACTGACAGACAGGCTATATATACACAGAGACAAGACAGGACGCAATCACAAAACACCTGGGAACAATTAACTAACTAAAGACACAGAGCAAGACTGGTAAACTAATAAATAAAGGTTTAAATAAAAGGAGACTAAACTGAAGGTTAAACCAAGAGTGATCAAAACATGGAGACTAAACCAGAAGGGAAACTAATAAAGGTTAAACTAAGAGTAAAGGTTAAACAGAGTAATCAAACATGGAGACTTGAACTAGGAGAAAGGACTGGAGATGTAGAAACTAAATACAAGAATTAAGAACTGATAAACAAGGAGACCAGGGGAATTATCAAACCTAAACATTAATAAATTCTGGGGTAGGATCTTGGGAGTAAGCTAACCATGAAACTAGGAAGACTGGTACAAGGGAAACTAAATAAAACTAAAAAAACAAACATCAGGAGCTGGCTGACAAAAAGCAAAAGGAGAACAGACAAAGGATGCCCACTAGATGGTGCCATGGTGCCATCCTGACACCCTGGGTGTGAGTGAGACAGGTCCCCATTGTAAATGAGTCCCCGTGGCTCAACGAGGCTAGCCTGTATAAATAAAGGTTGAATGAATATCCAGGTGTGTGCATGCCAACAGGACAAATCATCTCGCCTACAGCCTGTCTTCTCTTGAAATAAATGTTATCAGTTGTGTTGAGGGACCAACTGACCAAACTGAAGTCCAAAGTTATGATTCTGAAGATTTTGTAGAAGAGAGGCTCAGACAGTTTCACAGACAAGACAAAGCAAAAGCAAAGCGGAGACCGAGAGGAGACGTCCGCCCTTGAGAAGAGCAAGTGTTCAAGTAAGAGCCCTGAATTTTAACAAAGAGTGATGACAACAGTGGACAACAAAGACAACATTAGACAATCATAAAAGAGGCAAACAAATCAAGAAAAACAAGCGAAAATAAAAAGGTATTATAAAAG
>JBBPBX010000606.1:37468-49258 GCA_038048925.1 Garcialebias charrua
GTAAGGTGATGTAGAAAACTAAAAACAGAAACATTGTCTGCCTTGGTTTTTCTCTTAAACTTAGCAGATGTTTGAAGCCACTTAGAGGTCAAGGTCAAGAGGTTCAGATATTTTTGCAAGCTAGTCCAGGAAACAGTATTAAAACATTTATTGCTTATATTTTCCTTTTTTAATGGTTTGGTTCATAGTTCTTGTGTTGGATGTATGACCTGTCTACGGTGTTGTCCCCCGCCTCTCACATAGTGACTGATGGAGATTGACATCAGCTCCCTCGCCACCTGGAAGAGCGAGTACAGGCAATGTATTGATGGAATTATAGTTCTGATTGGATCTTTGCTCTTTTTAATCAGGGTATAACATTTCACCATCTGACTAACAACACGCAGCTACGCCACGCCTACAGTGCTGTTTTGACCATTACTATGGCATCTGATCAGAGTTTCTATGAAGCTTTTCATCAGGCTCAAATCAGCAGAGAGATCCGCTCAACTATCGCTGCTGAAGAGGTAAATAAACATTAAAAGGTAAATGAAAAGTATTTATAGAATGGATGGTAGAGCAGCACAGTGGTTAGTGCTGTTGCCTCACAGCAAGATCAGTTTCATGACCTTTTTGTGTGGAGTGTACACGTACATGCCGCCTTCTTGTGGTTTCTTCCCACAAACCAAAAAACATGCTTGTTAGTTTATTTGATAACTCAATTGTGACTAGCCATCACAAGAGGAAGGAACCTCTTGAACAAGTGAAAACCATTTGCAAGGGAGAAAGTAGGTCCCTGAAAAGAACATGTCACCTTAAATCAGAGGAATTGTTGCCTTAACTCAAAGACTGGGATCCTGTTATATAGCCATGACTATTCTTAAATGGACTGTGCTCATATAGCACCTTTCAATCTTATCATGATACTCAAAGCTCTTAACATTAAAATCTATTCCCTCATTTACCCATTCATACAGCACTCTACTAGCTCTTTACAAACAATCAGTGCTTTAACTCCTTCATACACCAATGGGACACACATTGGAGGCAATGAGGGGTTCAGTGCCTTGCCCAGGGACACTTCGGCATGTGACTACTAGTGGAGTCAAACCCCCAACTCTCGCATTGGAGGACGACTGCTCTAACCACTCAGCTGCAGCTGCCCAAAAGAAGGGCTAAGTCAAAGAAGGGGTTGACATCAAATCAAAACGCGATTGTTTTAAGCTAGCACTTGGGGTCGTCTTAAACTAGAAGAGGTCACCTTAGATCAGTGATAGGGTTACCTTAAATCACAGGAGGGTTTACCTTATACAGGGATGTAACGGTACGTTAAAATTACATTTCGGTTTGGTTCAGTTTCAAGGAGGGCTCAGTTTGGTTAATTTTCGGTACAAAAAAGGCCAAAATAAAGACTTACAAAATGTTTATTTTGAAAATATGCCAAGTAAAAAATGCATTTGTATAAAATAAATAAAACATTTCCCTGACGAGGAAGTAGACTCAGCTGCTCAACTTTCGGTGACATCCTGCAAACACAGAGGTTAAAAAATTTAGTTAATAAGATTATAATTTTAAATTAAAAAGTTAATTAGATCATAATACAATAGCAATACCTCTTCTTGCACAGTCATCCTTTCTGTTATGAAGTGGTTGAATATTCTCTTGCTCATCATCATCGATGTGGCAGAGCTTTAAATCTGGACTCCAGGGTTTGTTGACATTCTCAGACTGCAAAGAAAAAGAGATAAAAAAAGTTAATAAGATTATAGATTTAAATTAAAAAAGTTAATTAGATAATAGTAATAAAATAACAATACCTCTTCTTGAACAGTCATCATTTATGATATGAGGTGGTTGAATCTCTCGCTCATCATCATCGATGTGGCAGGGCTTTAAATCTGGGATCGGGCTTGTTGATGATCAGTTTCAGTTTTTTCATAAAACTTTTTGACGGAAATATTGACGTGATGGGATGTCGTAGGCAGCGCGTTTTAAGAATTTTAATCATATGCTTTAAGTCAGCGCATGAACAACAGAATTTGGACATAGATCCAGAGCTTTAAAAACTCCTACAGCTTGTGTTATTGCTTTGGACCAATCTGAATTACCTGATAAAGGTTGTTTCTTCCTTGTAGAAAATACGGATGATGTCATTTCAAGTGTGTTAACAAGTTAGATGTGTTGCCTGCGGCAGACCCAATCTCCATGAAACAACGTTGACACACAGCTTTGGATTTGCATTTGTCTTTACCCATTATTGACTTTTAACAATAAAGCCACTGGAGACTGCAACATTATGAAAGGATCTTCAAGCTCTGGCTTGTTTGTTGCTTGCTAGGCTGCTAAACGCATGCTGCTAGACTATGCAACAATTAATAGTGCCATGCTGAAACACGTTTATAAACTTTAGTTCCGCAGCTCATAATCTCTCATTAATAAAATGTAATGAGTGAAAAAACCTAAATGGTACGCATGTGAACAAACATGCTGTACCGAAACAGTTCAGTACACCCACGTGTACCGTCCCACCACTACCGTATACCTCAACCTAAAGCCGACCCCAGAGGAGAGGAATCCTGGCCATGTCGATGTTTTTCTGTTTGTCATTTATGTCGGGAACAGATGGCAGCAGAATGCACTACATGATGGTTGGCTGAGACTTGTATAAATGTTGTTACAGTCCTTCACACACACACACACACACACACACACACACACACACACACACACACACTCACGCACGCACGCACGCACGCACGCACGCACGCACGCACACACACACACAATTTTTATTCATCAGTTTGTACAAATTTTATGCATGGTTTTAAGAAACCTTAAACATTTCATCTTGAAGTTAGCCCCAGACAGTTGTAAAAGCTTTCATATTATAGAAGACCTGCTGAAGCTACTAATCATAGTGTTCAAGATCCACTAAAGTTCTACGACAGAACAAATTAAGATAGTGATATGTTGGTTCAAAGGTCTCAAGAAGCCATGGAACAGAAATCCAGTTTAAAGATGTTTTGTCTTGCTTTCTAATCATATTTTGTATTTATGTTAAACTTTTGTCATGGATTTTTTTCAACAGGTGTCCCCACTTTTTGGGACTATCTTTAATATGGTGTATTTCATTGCTAAAGCTGTGGAAGAGCGTCGGCAAGCGGGGGGTGGGCACTGGGTGACCAGCAGCCATCTCTTCCAGTCAGATGGAGGCTTTGATTTCCAGGGCTTCAATCAGGTCAGAAACATATTCAAAGCCAGATAATGTGGAACATCATCCTCTGTCCTCACTCCAACTACCTTCATGTCATCTGTCCTCCGTGTCTTCCGTTCTCACTTAAAAATATGACTGCTCACGATCCCAAAGTCATATAATGTGTAATTTTTTTCTTCCATTTATTTATTTATTCATTTTATAAAAAACAAACACAACAAACACATGTCTCTTATATAAAAAAGAAAATATAAAATGAAAGATGGCAGAAGAAGAAAATATCTTATTATGTCAGCCCCTTAAAAAAAATAATTTCAAACAATAATTATATATAAGTAATAATGAAAAAAATGAACGACTCATCTCAATTTTCAAATTTCAAGATATTACACATTGAACTGCTTCATACGTATTTCTTCAACAAATCACTCTTTATCATTTTTTAAACCCAAACATTGACATTGCTTTTTTCACATCACACTCCAAGTCATTCCACAATCCAACTCCCTGGACTGAGGTAGACCGTCCCTTCAAACTAGTTCTGTATTGTGTCTTTACAAATACATCAGTTCCCTTTAGGTTGTAACAGCTTGATCTTTTAACAAAATGTGTCTGAATATTTAAGGGTAGTGCATTGTTCTGAGCTTTATACATCATCATTAAAATATGGTTATCTAGTAAATCATGGAACTTCAGTAAATTCAACTGAAAAAATAATATACTAGATGGATGACAGTAATGTTTTCTTGCAATAATCCTTATGGCTCTTTTCTGTAAAATAAAAATAGGTTTTGTAATAGTTTTACATGCTTTTCCCCAAACATCAATGCAATAAATTAAATGTGGAACAATGATAGTGTTATACAACAGATACAACACTTTGCCATTCAATAGGTCCCTAACCTAAAGCATTCGATACTATTGATCACACCATTCTCCTTGAAAAACTGAACAAATATGGTATTAGAGGACCAGCATTACAGTGGGTATCTAGCTACTTAAAAAATAGGAAACAATTTGTACAAATAAATGATGTAAGATCTGACCTCTGTAATATCACATGTGGAGTTCCCCAAGGCTCTGTACTTGGACCAAAGCTTTTTATTTTATATGTGAATGACTTGGTAAATGTGTCAGGACTCCTTAAATGTGTACTTTTCGCTGATGATACCACTTTTTTCTGTTCAGGTGAAGATATAGAACAAATGTTAGAATTGATAAAGACAGAATTTGTCAAGATACAAACTTGGTTTAAAATAAATAAATTATCATTAAATCTAGAAAAAACTAATTACATGATATTCGGTAATAAAAAGAAAACTGTTGATGTTCCACTCAAAATTGAGGATGTTGAGATTTGTAGAGTGAGTGAGGTGAAGTTTTTGGGTGTTATCATTGATGACAAACTGACATGGAAACAACACATAAATTCTGTAAGAATAAAAATAGCTAAATCGATAGCAGTACTGTACAAAGTCAGAGACCTATTGAATGATAAAGCTCTGTATTTGTTGTATAACACAATCATTGTTCCACACTTAATCTATTGTATTGATGTTTGGGGGAATGCGTGTAAAACAATCACAAAGCCTATTTTTGTATTACAGAAAAGAGCTGTAAGAATTATCACTAGAAAGCATTACCGTCATCCATCAAGTACATTATTTTATCAACTAAAATTATTGAAGTTCCATGATTTGGTAGACTATAATATTTTATCAGTTATGTATAGAGCTCAAAATAATGCATTACCTTTAAATATCCAAATGCACTTTGTTAAAAGACAAAGTTGTTATAATCTTAAGGGAACAGAGTTGTTTGTAAAACCACAATTCAGAACCAGTTTGAAGGGACGTTCTACCTCAATCCAGGGAATTAGATTATGGAATGGCTTGGAGAATGTAGTTAAAAATGCCAAGTCAATGTTTACATTTAAAAAAATGATCAAAACAAATGTGTTAAAAAAATATATGTGAAATAACGTAATGTGTATTGTATTAGTTAGAAAATTAGAAAGAGTTAGTCATTTTGTACTGTTAGTTAGAAAATTAAAAAGAGTTAGTAATTTTGTACTGTTGGTTGAAGAATATTATTGTTTAACCTGACTGTTGGAAAAAGTTGGTTGAAGATTATTATTGTTTACATGGTTTGACTACTGTTGTTTAATCTGATTGTTGGAGATAAGGGGCAGATATAATAAGATTTATTCTTCTTTCTGCCACCTTTCATTTTTTTACATTTTGTACACTATCATTATGAGATTGTCTTGTATTGTTTCTTTTGTAAAAAAAAATGAACAAATTTAATAAACATAAACATAAACATAAACCTTATACAGTACAGCAATGGATTTAGATATTTTCATTTTTACAGAATCTATATGTTTTTTCCAAGTTATTGTGTCATCAATGACAACACCCAAGAACTTGATCTCACTCACTCTACAGATCTCACTGCCCTCAATTGTAAATTGGACATCTGCAGTTTTCTTTTTATTACCAAATATCATATACATGTAATGGTTTTTTTCTAGATTTAATGATAATTTGTTTAGTTTAAACCAAGTCTGTATTTTGACAAACTCTTTCTTCATCAATTCCAGCATCTGATTCAAATCCTCACCTAAACAAAAGAAAGTATCTGCAAAGAGGATACATCTGAGGAGTCCCGACACATTAACCAAATCATTTACATATAAAATAAACAACTTAGGTCCAAGTACAGAGCCTTGGGGAACTCTGCAGGTGATATTACAGTAATCAGATCTTACATAATCAATCTGTACAAACTACTTCCTATCTTTCAAATAACTCTGTACCCACTGCAGCGCTGGTCCTCTAATGCCATACACATTCAATTTCTCAAGCAGAATGGTGTGATCTATTGTGTCGAAAGCCTTTTTTAAATCAACAAATATACTTATACCATATTGTTTTTTTATCAACAGCTGTAGTTATTTCTTCCATAAACTCCATGAGAGCATAGATGTAGAATTCTTTGCTCTAAACCCATACTGACTATCACTTAAAACATTTTGCACATCAACAAATTTGTCCAATCTGTTAACAAATTTTTTTTCTAAATTTTTTGAAAACTGTGGCAACAAGGAAATTGGTCTGTAATTATTAAATGCACATTTAAATTTAGTCAAACAATGTGTATTTTAGTCAAATACTGTAATGTGTATTTTAGTCAAATAATGTAGCGTTTAGTCAAATATCATGGCTTTTAGATTAGTGAGGGTGAAGTCTGGAAAGCTCTGAAAAGAATGAAGAAGGGGAAGGCAGTAGGAACTGATGACATACCAGCGGAGGTTTGGAAATGTCTTGGAGAGATGGCAGTGAGGTTTTTGACTTGAATATTCAGTGGCATATTTGATGGTGAGAAAATGCCTGAGGAATGGAGGGGGAATGTGCTGGTGCCCATTTTTAAGAACAAGGGTGATGTACAGAGTTTTAGCAACTACAGGGGAATTAAATTGATGAGCCACATAATTCAAGGATTCAAGGTTATAATAATAATAATAATAATAATAATAATAATAATAATAATAATAATAATAATAATAATAATAATAATAATAATAATAACTTTTATTTATAACGCACTTTCTTTATGTGTTATACACACCACATGTGGTGGAACAAAGTTGTGTACACAGGGTCCCAGTTAAATCCAAAAAAGTATAAAATGTAAATGAAAAATGTATTTTGACAAAGTTATCAAACATAAAAACAAGACATAATTCTACAGACCAGTTCTTTGATGTTTCTTTAGTAAGAAACATGGCATTAAACAAGATACTTGGGCATTTGTTGTCGGCTAAAAGAAGCTACTGTATTTGTTAGCTTTAACCATGGTTAGAAATAGGAGATGTGTAACATTTACAGTTAAAAGAACGTTTCTGCCCCTTAAACAAAATGTATTTTGTTTAAAGCAGTAAAACCTCTTGAAAGACTGAAATAAAGCAAAAGTGGAATCATGCAACTTATTAAGTTTTATATGCTACATCTAAAACAATTATAGTAGTTTGTTACCTCCATCTCTCCAGTTTCCATCTTCTACTGCTTGTTTGTGGTTGGGTCATACAAACTCAGGACCCCGGCCAGCAAAAACAAATGCCAGCGCTGAATGCAACACATCTCCCTACTATCTTCCTGATCAAAAGTAATGCTGCACCTCAAATGAGCTGACAGCTACGTGTAAATAATATTTCAATAAGGCACATATTAATGACTGCTGTTAGAATTTTCCTCTTTCTCCTGTTTCCTGTTGTTTTTTTTTCATTTCCTCTGTTTCAAGTTGACGGCAATAAAGAAAAATAAAAGGTTTCTGCTATCATTCTCAGGTGCTTTATGCAGGAAAAGGTGGCCGTGGCCTTCAGGCCAGATATGTGGTGTTGGACAGTGAAGGTGACCGCCTGGTCCCAACACACTCACTGGCACCGAAGCACACTGATGGGACAGTTGGAGGTCTTAGACCACTGAGGCGTTCCTTTTTCTTTCCTGGAGGAAAGCCCTCCAAGGCCAGTTTCTGTTGGTTCAGTCCAGAAGAGACTTGCAGCAGAGGTACGTTCACTCTGCACAAACTTTGATTTTTGTACATTGGTTTTGCTGGAATTGCTGATGTTCTGACCCAGATGTAGCTTTTACCTCAGATGTACGGAAAGCTGTTTTAGTTCTGAGTTTTGTTTTCTTTTGCAGGCGTAGATGCTTTGAAAATATTTTTCATCTTCTTGGTACTTTGTGGTGTGATTGCAGCTTTTTCCTTTTGGATCAGGTACATAAACACACACACACACACACACGCGCACACACACACACACACACACACACACACACGCGCACACACACACACACACACACACACACAATTTTTGACTTGCCTAGAGGGATTCTCAAACTTTTTTGGTTCAGGGACCCCTTACAGGGAAGAAAAAGTTTCAGGGACCCCTCATAACCCTCATAATTATTAAATACATTTCTTCAGTTTGTCTCTTTAATGCAATGGAAATATTTGTGTAAAATAAACATGTAAGACCTGTTATTAGTGTTAATACAATTTTTATATTTTTAAATGTGGGGTATTTTTCATTCAAGACACACTTAATTAACAAACAATTTAGTTTCAACTTCTAAAAATTACAGTTTTGAAAAAATTACCAGTATGAAAAACCACTTTAAAACTTTACCTATTCACATAATGAACATAATAAATGTATTGCCACTTCTTCAGATTATTACAGAAACCTCTTTACATAAAACTGAACAGAATCATAACAGCAGTAGTCATACTAAATAACAGGAAGTCTACCCTCCCTTTTGCTATCAACATTTTCAACTCCTCCCCTTTCTACACAAAGGACAATAAAATTAATCCTGCACTAAAATAAACCATTTAATATTTCTCTCTGCACCTGACATGTTTTAGACCTTAAAAAAAGGGGGGGGGGGGTGTCTGGAGGTCCTCCCCCAGAATATTTTGAATGAAGTAAATGTGCTTTCCTGCATTTTGGTGTATTTTAATGGGTTTTCAAACATCTACGTGCTTCACATATGGGGAGCAATATTATAGGCAGAAACATGGGTGTGCTATGGGGTCTCCAGTTTCTCCTATTGTTGCCAACCTGTACATGGAGGAGGTAGAAAAGAGAGCCTTGACGTCCTTTTCAGGGAGACCACCAAGTCATTGGTTCAGGTATGTTGATGACACCTGGGTTAAAATTAAATCTCAGGAAGTCCAACATTTCACTGATCACATCAACTCTGTGGATAAATATATCAAGTTCACACGAGAAGATGTAAAAAATGGCAGGTTGGCTTTCTTGGACTGTGAGGTCTCAGTTTCTGATAGAGGAAATTTGCAAACTGAGGTGTACCGCAAACCCACACACACAGACCAGTATTTACAGTTTGACTCCCATCACCCTCTGGAGCACAAGTTAGGAGTCATCAGGACTCTGTACCACAGAGCAGACAGCGTCCCCACTAACTCAGCAGCCAGACAGAAGGAGAAATCACACACAAAACAGGCTCTAGAGAAATGTGGATATCCTAACTGGGCCTTCCTGAAAGCAGAGAAGAAACCCAAACAGGACTCCAGCCAGCCATCAGGTGAAAAGAAGGAACCCAGACCCAGACCAGTGGTCATTCCGTATGTTGCAGGAGTTTCAGAGACATTGAGACGTTTATTTTCTAAACACAACGTCCCAGTGGCTTTTAAACCCCAAAATACATTAAAGACTGGTTCATCCCAAAGATCCAGTCCCCCGGCACAAACAGAGTAATATTGTGTATGCTGTTTTCATTCATTCAACCTTTATTTATACAGGCTAGCCTCGTTGAGCCACGGGGACTCATTTACAAGAGGGACCTGTCTCACTCACACCCAGGGTCAATTTAGAGTTACCAATCAGCCTAACATGCATGTTTTTGGACTGTGGGAGGAAACCGGAGCACCCGGAGAAAACCCACGCATGCACGGAGAGAACATGCAAACTCCACCCAGAAAGGCCCCCGGACCGGGATTTGAACCGGGGACCTGCTCGCTGAGAGGCAGCAGCTCTACCAGTTGTGCCACCGTGCTGCCCTAGTGTTCAGTGTCAGGAGGGTGATCAGTCTTATATCGGGGAAACTAAACAGCCACTGGCCAAAAGGATGGACCAGCACAGAAGATCAACATCATCAGGTCAGGACTCTCTTTTATTTATAAGACTGAGCTGAACACAGCACCTCAGACTGAGGAAGTCTTTCGGACTAAACATTTAAAAAATTTTTTTTTGCTTTGTTTTGTTTTTTGAATGTCCAAAGGACCAGACTTAGCTTTTTTAGATCTACGTGCTTGTACGAAGAAAAAAAATTGGCAGACCCCCAAGCACTGACTCGTGGACCCCCGTGAACCAGGGTCCCCAGTTTGATAACCACTGGCCTAGAGAATGTTGGTTACATACTGTAACCCCAGATTCTATGAGACACAGCCCTTTAAGACCTTTGTTAATGGGTTTACCCCCACGTGCAGAGCAACACTGTAAACTTTAGTCCATGCCCACTTGCCATATGGGCCCCACCCCCGGTCTGTATAAATTGCACAGAGACTGGGCTCCCAAATAGCATTTTTCTTCAGCCATTTCCGAGCCAGTGAGGCCCAGATCTGGCCCAGGGCCCAGGGCTGTGCCTACACTCATACAATCTGGGGTTATAATGCATTACCGGCAATCTATTTTGTAAAGGCTTCGCCCTTTAAGGCCTTCTTTAGTAGGCAAAAGGCAAAGCAGGATGTAGTCTATGCCTGTCTGGGTCTATACGGAACCACAATCACACAGATATCTGCATTTATTACTGAACGTGTTGAACCTTTGGTTCGAGTGTAATTACTCACTACTGAGTCAGTGCACCTGATACGCACTGATCAACAGAAAGGGGCATAATCTTTGCATCAGTCTGTCAGTCCTTCTGCCATGAGAATAAGCAGGTTGGAGAGCTTCGTTGAAAACATCTGTGTTGTCACTTTGACAGAACTCTGAGAACCGATTGGGTCAGAGAGAAGCTGGAGATATCACATAAATGAAAATGGATGAAAGGAACCGGCGAGGACCATGAAGCCGCAGAACAAATGTCCTACACTCATACTCTTCCATGCAGGACCATGCAGACTGAAATTTCTCTAGTGGCATTAACTTTACCATATCATACCAATTTATTTATAGAGCACTTAAAACAGCAACAACCAAAGGGAAGTACTGTACAATAGAAACAACCAAGCACACTGGACAGGAAAACATAAAATAAAAATATAGATATAAATAGCAACAGAAACTAACTAAAATGGCCAACACTGTATAGTACAGAGAGGATCAAAACAAATCACACCATGTTAAAGGCAAGAGAATAGAAGTGGGTTTTCAAGAGACTTAAAGACTGTGAGTGTGGAAGCCTGCCTGACACTCAGTGGCAACTCATTCCACAGTCTTGGACCTGCAACAGAGAAAGCCCTGTAACCTCTGAGCTTACGACGAGTTTCTGGAACTGAAAGAAGCATCTGGTCTGCTGACCTCAGAGAGCACGGTGGGACATATGGCTGTAGAAGATCAGTGAGATAAAATGGAGCGGAACTGTTCAGAGATTTAAAAACATACTTACCATACCATTTTATTTATAAAGCACTTTAAACAGGAACAAGTCCAAACCAAAGTGCTGAACAAACAAACAAATACATGAGTATTTTAAACTGGAACTTTGAGCCTGTCTGGTGGCTGGGATCCATAAGAAATATATGTATTTGACATAGCCTCACACACCCAGTGTGACAGACACTGGACAGACAAGGGTTGTCCATGTGATTGGTTTCTGAAAAGTACAAACAAACATTCAGACTTATGTAATGTGGCTGTGCACGTGATCTAACAGGAGAATTTGCACACCGGGCAAAGGAGATGAGAACTTGCTTCCTTCTCAGAGTTGGGTGGGGTAGGGTAGGGTGGGGGACCCATCCAGCCTTATAACTCTGGATCTGTAGGAGCTCAAGATGCTTTTAGGGATAGAAGCTGGATTTAGAGGAAGCACAACTGAGCTCTAAAAAAGCTAAGTCTGGTCCTCTGG
>JBBPBX010000606.1:49512-72097 GCA_038048925.1 Garcialebias charrua
AAAAAAAAAAAATTGTAGAAACGTTTCGTCTTTCCTCCGAAAGACTTCTTCAGTCTGAGGAGCTGTATTCAGCTCAGTCTTATAAATAGCACCTTTTTGTAGTGGATCAACCAGTTTGCTACTGACAGACAAAATCAGTTGCTCACATGATCAAGGAGGGCCATCAGCCTAACAATGGATCGTTAGCACCCTGATGGTTGTTTTACTAGTCACAAGGGGCTGAGTGATATTAGCAATAACAGCGATGTAAGAGGGGGACAGTTGAACATGGAGGCCTCCCCCACACCCATTACGAGAGGGATGTGTCACTGAACACAAAAATGTACACTGCCTGGCCCCCCAAAAAGTCGCCACCTGGATTTACCTAGGCAAATCGGTAAGAGCCTCCTATTGGATAATTATTGCATGGGCAATTACCTTTCAGCTGGCAACTAGTTATTTAAGCCCAACTGGTGCAATGAGTTGCTTCTCATTTTTTAAACAACCATGTCGAAAGACACATTGCGTGGTCGTGGAAAAGATGTCAGTCTGTTTGAGAAGGGTGAAATCATTGGTATCAAGCAGAGAAAACATCTAAGGAGATGCAGAAACTACTAAAACTGGGTTAATAACTGTCCAACACATTAAAACTGGAAGGATAGTGGGAACCCATCGTCTTCGAGGAAGAAATGTGGCCAGAAAAAAATCCTGAATGATCGTGATAAGTGATCACTTATATGTCTGGTGAAATCATATAGAAGAAAAACAACAGTAGCACTCAGAGCTCTGTTTAATAGTGAAAGTAAGAGCATTTCCATGCACACAATGCAAAGAGAACTCAAGGGATTGGGACTGAACAGCTGTGCAGCCTTAAGAAAACCAGTAATCAGCAAGACTAACCAGAAAAAAGTCTTCAGTTTTCTAGGGAGCATAAAGATTGGACTCTGGAGCAATGGAAGAAGGTCATGTGGTCTGATGAGTCCAGAGTGACCCTGTTCCAGAGTGATGGGTGCATCAGGGTAAGAAAAGATGCAGGAGAAGTGATGCAGGAGAAGTGATGCACCCATCATGCCTAGATTCTAGTCATCAATGCAAGATCTTGGTGAAAAATTAATGCAACATTGGATGGAGATAGATCTTGTGACATTGCAGAAGTTTATTGAAACAATGCCATAGAGAATTCATGCCCTATTCAAAGCTAAAGGCGGTCCAATGAATTTTTAGTGTGTGACCTTTTTTTTGGTGACAACTTTTTTTTGGTCAGGCAGTGTATGATGTCATTCTGCTCAGGGGAGCTCCTTCTAATAGAGTCTGGAGATTTATCCAGTGACTCAGGTCTGCCCCTACCGATGGAAATCACACATTGTTTGTGATGCAGAGATGACTGAACCATCTCTGCAGGCATTGCATATTAAATAAACAACGGAATCACTATGTGCGCTGCTAACATCATGCCCAACAGGTGCATGATTGACAGAGCTGTCACTGATCTGTGGGTTTTGACACGCTGAAGCAGTGATGTCAGAGCTTCCCTTCTTAGCTGTGAGGGATGGGCTCTCATGGTGATCAAATTTAAAGGCTCATCCATAGCTCTGCATATGTCCATACGTAGCTGTACGCACGTACTACGTAGAGGCACAAGCGTAGCCCCGCAGGGCATGTACACGCAAAGCTCAAATTTTACGACCGTGTACGCAAACGCGTTGTCGCACAATAAACTGCCAGGCGCCGGACTGTTTTGTATGCGACACAAATGTATTAAATTCCTCTTCTTCTTCCCTGATCTGGTCTTTTCTTTTGTTTGTTTGCCAAAAGGCAGTGATCGATTCCTCCTCCATTGACTCCATGACTGAAATGATGAGAAGTGAATGAATTTGTCACGAGAGAATTAAACTCAGGTCCAGCATAGCTGCGGGAGGTTCTGCAGATTTCCTGGTGTGCTGGTCTGATGTGTGGGCTGCAGGACCAGCGCTCCCTGTTTTTGTTTAAAACTTTTTATTAACATATAAACACAAAACACACTGCTGCAGCTGCAGCTGCCAGCTCGCGCCTTTCCCCCCCACCCGACCTGTCAATCAATTCAGTAGGCGTGTCAGCAAATGACCAATCAGCGACCTCAATTTGTCCCGTAAGTAAACGCTCTGCGCTGCAGTTGCTCAAATGACGTCAAGAATTTGGTGTGAAAATGCAAGAATGTACGCGAGAACGAACGCTGAGCTGTGACGGTAGAACTGTCTGCATACAGCACGCGCGTACGGACATGCGTACGGCCCAACGCAGAGCTATGGGTGAGCCTTAACTCCACTCCCAGGTAAATAATAAGCTGGGAGGGAACAATAATAATAAAAATAATAATGAATTCAATTTATAACGCACTTTTCATTAATGAAAATCAGACGGATTTTCAGACGGAAAAACATTGTCATTCCTTATGTTGCTGGAGTCTCAGAGAATTTCAGAAGGATTTTCAACAAACACAACATCCCAGTACATTTCAAACCCAGCAGAACTCTCAGACAGAGGCTGGTCCACCCGAAGGACAGAACCCCCACACACAAACAGAGTGGTGTGGTGTATGCAGTCCAGTGCAGCGAGGTCTGCTCAGACCGTTACATTGGAGAAACGAAGCAGCCTCTTCACAAACGAATGTCCCAACACAGGAGAGCCACCACCTCTGGACAAAACTCAGCTGTTCACCTTCACCTCACGGACAAGGGACACTCATTTGAGGATGAAAATGTGCAAATTTTGGACCGAGAACACAGATGGTTTGAGAGGGGTGTTAAGGAAGCTTTGTATGTTAAGAGAGAAAAACCTTCTCTTAACAGAGGAGGAGGTCTGAGATTTCAACTTTCCAAAACTTACAACTCAGTTTTGGGGCTGATTCACAAAGGTCTTACACCGGATGGGAGCAGAGGTGTCTTGTCTGTGAATTAGACTAACAAAGTTTGTTGAGAAGCCTCTGTTGTTGGGCTGTGAGGTGTTGTTTGTCAATTTACATACAGTTGTTGTGTTTTCTGTCAGAGACTTCAAGGGAACTCCCTACTGTTAAGGTGTGTTCTGTCAATTTACATGTATGTGTTACCTCAGCTGTGATTAGTTGTGTTTTCTGTCAGAGACTTCAAGGGACTCCCTACTGTTAAGGTGTGATCTGTCAATTTACATGTATGTGTTATTGACTTGTAAGCCTGTATAAAACTTCTCGTTCTCACAGCTTCCATTCAGAATTGAAAAAGACTTCTGGACAGAAGTCGAAACGTTTTCTGTTACAAATAAAGTCCAGTTGATCCTGAATTGAACACCTTTTTGATTTAATGAAAATCTCAAAGTGCTACAAGGTGCAACAGAATTAAATGTCAATAAAACAAATAATAAAACAATTAAAATCAATAACAGTATCAGCTAAGATCAAAAGTAGAATCATGAGGAGGTAGAGTATGCTCGGTTGAAAAGAAAGGTCTTCAAGCCGCTCTTAAAGTCAACCACAGACTGTGGGGCTCTCAGACAGTCAGGAAGAGAGTTCCACAGGCGGGGGGCAGCCACACTGAAAGCCCGGTCTCCCATGGTCCTTAATTTGGTTCTCGGAATGTGAAGGAGATTACTGTTCTGTGACCGCAGCGACCGGGTGGATGAGTATGGAATAAGAATATCCTTCAGATAATCTGGTGAAGTTCCGTGTAAGCATTGATGTGTAATGAGAGCAGTTTTGTACTGAATTCTGTAGGCGACAGGAAGCCAATGAAGGTTATGGAGAATGGGCGTAATATGTTCAAATTTACGAACTCTCAACAAGATCCTTGCTGCACTGTTTTGAATATATTGAAGTTTCTGAAGGTTTTTGCCAGGGATTCCAATAAACAGGGAGTTGCAGTAGTCGAGCCTGGAGGAGACAAAAGCATGGACGAGCTTCTCAGCATCGGAAAAAGTTAGGGATGGGCGAAGTCTGGAGATGTTTCGAAGATGGAAGAAGCAAGTTTTAAACAGATGCTTAATGTGATTTTCAAATGTAAGATTGGAGTCCATTTTTATTCCAAGATTAGTAACAGAGGTGGAGAGGGGGATGTCTTGTCCAGAAAAGGAAAGTGTTGTTATAGGAGATGTTTGTACCTGGTGAGGGGTGCCAATCAGTATGGCCTCAGTCTTGGAGCAGTTTAATTGAAGAAAGTTCTGATTCATCCATGCCCTAATTGCCTCCAGGCAGGCAGAGAGGGCAGTGAGTGAAGATGGAGATGACAAGGTGGAAGATGAGGATGCTCCAGTCCTGATGTAAAGCTGTGTATCGTCGGCATAACAGTGAAAAGAAATGTTGAACTGATTAATAATTTGACCTAAAGGCAGCATGTAAAGGGAAAACAGCAGGGGCCCCAGAACCGACCCCTGAGGGACACCACAGGAGACACAGACTGTCTGGGACGTGGCGTTGCCAAGACTAACACATTCCAGCCTATTGGAGAGGAAAGATTTGAACCAGTCCAGGACGGTGTCGCAGAGACCGACCTCCACATGAAGACGGTGGAGGAGGATACTATGGTCCACAGTGTCGAAGGCTGCAGTGAGGTCAAGGAGGACAAGGATGGAGGGAGAGCCAGTGTCAGCAGCCAAGAGGACATCATTGGTAACTCTCAGCAATGCAGTCTCTGTACTGTGAGCTGCCCTGAATCCAGACTGGAACTTCTCATACAGGGAGTGTTGTTGTAGGTGATCCTGCAGCTGAGCAGCAACAGCTTTTTCCAGCACTTTAGACAGAAAAGGGAGGTGTGAAATTGGGCGGTAATTAGAAAAAATGTCGGGATCCAAATTAGATTTTTTCAGAAGAGGCCTAATGATGGCGGTTTTTAGAGGCAGTGGAACATGACCAGATTGTAGAGACTGATTTATTATTTGAGTGATAAGTGGGCCTATTGCAGAATGATTGGTTTTTATGAGAGACGAGGGGAAAGGATCCAGGGCGCAGGATGAAGGCTTCATTTTCTTGATGATGGCCTCCACCTCACTCTGAACAACTTCGTCAAAGCTGTTTAGGGTCCCAGAATGCAGACGGGTGGGTGGCACACTGAGAACGGGGAGGTTGTGGAGCTGAGATCTGATAGTGTCAACTTTGGTTTTAAAAGATGAAAGAAACAGGTCGCATTTTTGAGCAGAGTCCTCAAGAGTTTGCTTAATGGGATTAAGCAGACGAGTGATTGTGGAGAAGAGCTGTTTAGAGTTTCCAGGGCAGGTGTTGATGATGTTAGAATAATATTTGGAGCGTGCTTCTTTAAGAGAATAGGCGTACGCTTTCTGATGTTCTTTATATGCCTGCTTATGCACAGAGAGACCAGATGATTTTACACGTCTCTCAATAGCACGGCCAGTTGCCTTCATCTTGCGCAGCTCATCAGTGTACCAAGGGGCTGAACGCGAGAAAGACACCAGTCTTGTCTTCAAGGGGGCGTGTAGGTCCAGGAGCTCCCGAAGAGATTGGTTGTAGTAATCCACAGAGTCATCTGCAGAAGGATGATTGACAGCGGTCAGGGTGTGAAGATCAGCAGACAGAACATCAAGGGAAATGTTTTTAAGGTCACGGAACTGGATGGGTCGTTTTGGGTTTGAAGCAGGCGAAGATGAAGGCACTTCCAGGGAGATGACCCTGTGATCTGAGACACCCAGGTCATATACAGATAAGTTATTGATGAGTACAGTGTCTGTAATCACCAAATCCAGAGTATGCCCCCTGCTGTGCGTAGGGGCGTCAACATGTTGAGTGAGATTAAGAGAGTCCAGAAGAGACTTAAAATCTGTTGCCAGAGGTGAAGAAGAATTGTCCACGTGGATATTTAAGTCGCCAAGAAAAATAGTCTTCACAGGGGAGGTGCAGAAAAAAGTGAGGAGGTCATGCATCTCTGAGTTAAATGAAACATGCGGTTTGGGAGGTCTATAAATTAATATAACATTCATCAGGAGTGGGGCTTTGAAGCTGAAAGCCAGACATTCAAAAGAGGAAAAGTCCTGAGAAGACAGATGAGACAATTTTAAATTAACAATCAAGCTCTTCTCCCAATTTATGGAGAAAACCAGATAAGACAGATGTGTCATTAACATCTTTCTTTGTATATCTGCCTGCTCTCTGGACCGAGCTAGCAGAAGAAGGTCATCCAGATCAAAAAGAATTATCACCCCTGATGTACGTAAAGGCTGCAGAACCGTTTCTATTGAAAAATGTGCGGGGGGCAAGCGAGTATCCAAATGGCAGGCGGTTGTACATGCATTAGACTCCCTCAAAGGAAAAATGCAAGAATTTCTTGTTTGTGAATGATCAGGATTTGGAACTGTGACGTGCGGTGAGGTTCATGGCTGGTGAGGCACTGTGCAGTTTTTTTTCATATGTATAACAAAGAACAGACAAAAAATGTTCTTCACGTTTTGGCTTCTGTCTGCCATAGCTTCTTCAGCACTTTGGATACTTTGGATAGCGTTATTTTCTTCTTTTATGATACATGAACACTACAGAGTAGTTTATTCACAATTTGATTGGCAGCAGTTAACCGGTTGTGTTTAAAATCTTATATCAGCAATCTTTACACATACAAACTGTAGCACCCAAAAAAGCACATTTAATTTGGAGATTTTTATTTATTTTAGTCTTACCTTTACTTATAAATTAATTTAAACAAAATCTATTTTTATCTTACAGAAAAGAGCTGTGAGAATTATTACAAGAAAGCCTTACTGTCATCTATCTAATATATTATTTAAACAACTCAAAGTACTGAAGTTTTATGATTTGGTGGACTATAATATTTTGGTAGTAATAGAACCCTCAAATGTTCAAATGTATTTTGTTAAAAGAGAACGCTGCTACAGTCTAAAGGGCAGTGAAATTTTTGCAAAGCCAAGGTATAGGACTAGTTTAAAGGGACAGTTTAATTCAATACAGGGAGCTGAATTGTGGAATGGTTTGGGAAATGATGTTCAAAATGTAAACTCTGTGCTGATGTTTAAAAATGATCAAAACTAAATTGTTAACAAAATACTAAAACTTTTAGTTAAGTGTTTAATGTTCTAGACTAGATATTTGTAGATTGTGAAAAGTTACTCTTTTTGCTCTGTTACTTATAGATAATTATTGTTTTAATGGATTGTTTGAACTTGTTTTGTTTTTGAAAAAGGGGCAGATAAAATAAGATTTCTTCGTATTCTTTCATATAATATGTGATGTTTTTTTTCTTTTTCTTCTGGTTTTTAATGTAAAATTAATAAATAAAAACAATAAAATAAACAAATAAATAAAGCCCATGCGCCACTCCTTCTGAACAAAGACATCAATGACTTTTTTCTAGAAGTCTTCCTTGTCTGCTTTCAGTTTTAAAAGTCTCTCTGCCTCGATGGAGATCAGAAGAAAGCCTTCCTTGATCAGAAATGTAATCCGCCATTATGAAATTATTGCCAATCAGGAGGAAAAAATAACTGAATCACTGCACTTTCCTTACATTAAATTGTAGCGCTATCACTTCCTCCTCCAGCGGAGCACTGCAGGAGGAGGCTCAAGCAGAACCCTGAGCTCACTAGCCCCGCCTCCATGAGAATTGCCGCATGTGTGGATATAACTGGGCACCTTCACAGCCGTTTTATGATCGCTTAGCAAACATACAGTTTTAGACAAAATCATTAGACATTATATTCACCAGCTAAACTATAGAAATTTAGTTTATATAACAAAAGTATTTGGACATTATAATAGCGACATAAAAGGGGCAGGAATACAGGCTCACTGCAGCATGCAACAGTCAGCCGAGTGATTGCGCAATCTTCTGCGGCGCAGCTTCCGGTGCCTCTCTGCGCACGTCTGCACGTCTCTTCTCAGTATTTGAACGCTAAATTAAAAAAATCTGTGATTTTGAATAAAAAATAACTTAAAATTGGTTTAGTTTTTAGTAAAATAAGTTTATAGTACAAATCAAAGGATAAATACAATAATTAAATTTATTTTTTCAATTTACTTTTTTCTTTCCATGATGACAGGTGAGGCGTGGCCTCACTTGCCTCCCCTGACCGCACGTCACTGATTTGGAAATATGCATCCTTCAGATCTATTGAGATGATCCAGTGGTTTTGTCGGACGCATTCCATACCATACCATACCATACCATTTTATTTATAAAGCACTTTAAACAGGAACAAGTCCACACCAAAGTGCTGGACAAACAAACACGCAACAGGCAACACAGACAATGAAGTACAACACGAAAAACATAAAAACATTGCAGATCATAAATCAAACGATCCAATACAAATCAGCTGGCATTGAAAGCGATGGAGTAGTAGTGAGTTTTTAACCGGGATTTGAAAACCGAGAGGGAGGGGGCCTGTTTGATGAGCAGCGGTAACTCGTTCCAGAGTCTTGGTCCTGCTACAGAGAACGCCCTGTCACCTCTGCGCTTAAGGCGAGTTTCTGGAACTATTAAGAGTACCTGATCCTCTGACCTCAAAGCACGTGGAGGGACATATGGGTGTATCAGATCCGAGACCCGTTGGTTGTCATCATGTAAAAGGTCTTTACATGATGTGTTCGTTGAAAGACACCCAAAAGGGGTCTCGCCTGCTTTTCTTTTTCGGTACCAGAAGTATCGGGAGTAGAAGCCCACACCTTCTTTGCCACGAGGAACCCTGGAAATTACATCTTTCATCAGTTCTCTTAGCTCCATCTGGAGAGCCAAATTTTGCTCCCAAGATGGCAAGATGGTCTGCAGAATTCCGTTGAATCTCGGGGTGTTGCTGCAAACTGCAGTCTGTAGGATGCTCCTACAAGCACATGCAGATGTTGGATGCTGTCTATCATGGAGCATCCTGCAGATGTTGGATGTTGTCTATCATGGTGCACCCTGCAGATGTTGGATGTTGTCTATCATGGAGCATCCTGCAGATGTTGGATGTTGTCTATCATGGTGCACCCTGCAGATGTTGGATGTTGTCTATCATGGTGCATCCTGCAGATGTTGGATGTTGTCTATCATGGTGCATCCTGCAGATGTTGGATGTTGTCTATCATGGAGCATCCTGCAGATGTTGGATGTTGTCTATCATGGTGCATCCTGCAGATGTTGGATGTTGTCTATCATGGAGCATCCTGCAGATGTTGGATGTTGTCTATCATGGTGCACTAAGATTCATAACTGGTTGTGATTATCGTACCCACCACTGCACCCTGTATTCACTGGTTAACTGGACATCATTAACTTCACACAGACTCTTCCACTGGTACATTTTCATCTTTAAATCACTTCTTGGTCTGCTGCCCTCATACATCTCCTCCTACATGTCTTTGCGTGAATGCAGCTACAGCGTGCGCTCTCAGGACATGATTACCTGCAGTGAGAACTGAACTTGGCAAAAGGGCCTTCTCCTACTCTGCTCCTGCTTCCTGGAATATCCTACAAAAATATACAGTATGAAGCTCTCGGCCTTGACTTCTCTAAATGGTTTTAAGAATCTGTTGGAATCCTGGCAAGAACCAATGCAGACATGTTCCTGTTTTTGATTTTGTACATCTGCCTTATAATCTGTCTGTTTTGCTACTTTGATCTTTGTTTTAACTTGTTTAAAAAAAAATCTGTATTTCTCTCTTATGTTTGTCTATTGTTGATTGTTCAAGGAAATTCTACTGTTGCTGTTGTCATCATTCTTTAGTTTGTAGACAGGTCTCTCTTGTAAATGAGTCCTCGAGGCTCAATGGGAATAACCTGCCTAAATAAAGGTTGAATGAATGTAACCTTTGTTGATTATACGATCCATCCATCTTTTCATTCAACATATGCACCACCATTCAGCGGTGTGCTCTGACAGCGCGTGCACATTCATGCTTTGTGCTGTGTGCTGAAAGGGGGCCCCCTGATGCTGCCACCCACAGAGGCATGTCTTCTGGAGTGATCCATGGGGAGGCTCGAAACAAAAAGGCTGCGTGTCAGCTTCAGTATGGCATTTTGCACACGGACCCACAGTTGGGCTCAACCACGGGGACTGGGCTCGCTGAGCGGGTGCTTCAGTGATGCGCCACTTAGGGGAAGGCTCAAGCTGCCCATCCTCAGTACTCTCATTCACTGACAGGTGGGAGAAGGAAGCTGAAGGAAGAGGGGAGTAAGGGGTTGTGTCCGCACGTGCAGCAGTTGTTACTGCTGTGGGTTCATATTTTTGACACGGGAGTTAAGAAAGTAGGAGCTTCATGCTGCCTGGAGTCAGTGAAATTCTAGCACCTTTTTAAATGTCTATTTGTGTGAATGCCCATTCACACTATAGTGATCCTGTTTATATTTATTATTCCGTATTCCGGGTTACTATCTTCATTCCGTACGTTTTTTGGCATCCTACTCCTCCTACAGTTTTTGTGCTATTCCAACAATTCATATATCAAAATGTTCAGCTCGTTTAGGACAATCCGGCTATGGCTTTTGGTAATGGTGCAACTTTAGCTTTTTGAAATACAGTATTTAGCCTTTTCGGCCATTGTTATCCCATTAGGAATGAATGGAGCTCAAATGAAATGGCCTTTTGGGGGCTTTATCATGTCCCAAAACTCACCAAATTTGGCGGACTCATCAGGACTGGTGAAAGATTACATATTTTGGGGCGTGGCCAAAATGGCAACAGAAACGGCTCAAGAGCGCCACCTAGAAATGTTCAAACTACCCTCCGCAT
The DNA here is from genome assembly GCA_038048925.1 of Garcialebias charrua. Taxonomy (NCBI): domain Eukaryota; kingdom Metazoa; phylum Chordata; class Actinopteri; order Cyprinodontiformes; family Rivulidae; genus Garcialebias; species Garcialebias charrua. The sequence goes on from JBBPBX010000606.1 coordinate 60,163, forward strand.
TGGCCGTAGTTTCATGTAGGATCATGAAATTTGGTACACTTGTCCAATTCACAAAGACGCACAGAAAACCCTCTGTTACCAACATTGTATGATAAATGGGAAGGCGGCCATTTTGGAATGTTAACCAAATTTTCACACCTTTTTGGCAGTTTACAGCCTCTGCATTTGAACGAACTGTTACCTAATCAGCGTGATGGACTGTCTAGTGACCGAAGACATGTTGCTGTAACAAGCTTTCCAACACTGACCGTTTTGGGTGGAGCATGTGGGCGTGGCAACGTGGCGAAGTAAGACATAATGTTGTCACAATACGTTTGCTTCTAAAATCCACATATTTGATCCCAAGAGTACCAAAATCAGTATGATCGATCATTGCCCACCCCTTGATCAAGAGTCCATCATAATTGGCCAATAGACTCCATAGCGCCCCTACAATATTTCTATAGTTATATCTCAGTGATACATCATCCGATCTGTACCAGATTTGTTGTGCATCATCAGGGAGCAGTTCTAAACTTATTGTTTGTTCATTCAGGACAATCTGGCTATGACTTTTGGTAATGGTGCAACTTTAGCTTTTTGAAGTGCTTTGAACGGCTAGTCATGAAAAGCATCACATCTGTCCTCCCTGACTCCCTGGATCCCTTCCAATTTGCATACCGACCTAATCGCTCAACCGACGATGCCATCTCCTCTGCCCTTCACACAGCTCTCACACATCTGGACACGAAGGACTCCTATGTTAGAATGTTGTTCATCGACTTCAGCTCGGCATTCAACACCATCATCCCCCAACAGCTCATCCTTAAACTGGACAGTCTGGGGCTGAACACCTCAATGTGTAACTGGCTGCTAGACTTCCTGACCGGGAGACCACAGACAGTACGAGTCGGGAGTAACACATCTAGCACCATCACATTGAACACAGGGGCCCCACAAGGATGTGTGCTGAGCCCCCTTCTATTCACCCTGCTAACACACGACTGCACACCATCATACAGCTCCAACCACTTCATCAAGTTTGCGGACGACACAACAGTGGTGGGTCTCATCAGCAACAACGATGAGACGGACTACAGGAACGAGGTGAGCCGCCTGGCCTTGTGGTGCGGACACAACAATCTCACTCTCAACGTGGAGAAGACAAAGGAGATTGTTGTGGACTTCAGGAAGAAGGATGCCCAACATGCCCCTCTGACCATCAACAGCACCGCAGTGGAGAGAGTAGACAGCACCAAGTTCCTGGGAGTGCACGTCTCAAAGGACCTGTCCTGGAGCAGGAACACTGCAGCACTGGCAAAGAAGGCTCACCAGCGTCTCTACTTTCTCCGCAAGCTGAAAAGGGCTGGAGCTTCAACCCCCATCATGAGCACCTTCTACAGAGGTGCCATAGAAAGTGTCCTGACCAGCTGCATCACTGTGTGGTTTGGTGCATGTACTGCATCCTGCCGCAAGAGCCTCCAGCGCATTGTGAGAGCAGCTGAGAAGATAGTCGGCACCTCCTTCCCCTCACTGCAGGACTTACACAGCAAACGCCTCACTCGGAAAGCCCACTGCATGGCAGGTGATCCCACACACCCACTACACAGCTGCTTCAGACTGCTGCCATCAGGAAGGAGACTGAGGAGTCTCCAGGCTCGAACCAGCAGACTGAGAGACAGCTCTGTTCATCAGGCAGTCAGGATGCTAAACACTCTGCCTGCTCTGCCCCCCCTCCCATTTGAACTGCCTTAACACTAAAACTTTCTCACACATTACCACACAACACAAAGATTTTAACACTGGACTCTGTGTCATCAAACGGGTTATTCACTAAACTCTCGGTCATGTGCTCATACAGTTTGCACTACTTCTCATACTTGCACTAATGTTTGTATTACATCACTGCCTATAATCATAATACTGTTTACATTCTCTGTTTACATTTATTAATACTGTTTACTTTTATTACTACTGCTTACATGTAATTACTACTGTTTACATTTACACTACTCTAATATCTACACCACTGCTGATACATATACAGTGTGCTCTGAACGGTCTTATTTAGGGATGCCCAATGTGCCTTACTGCATATGCCACTTTTTGCCTCTATAACAACATCAACTACTACCTCATACATATACTGTGTACATTAACTCATACGCTGCTTTGCCACTTTGCAAATGTCAATGCTAGAAACCTTTAGTTTATTTTAGTTATACTTTTTATACTCTTTTTTTATACTAGTATGCAAAAACTCAGGACAGTATTATGTTCATTAAATGTTTAATGTTTTAGTTTTAGAGTTGGTGTAAATTTTCATACTCTTATACCACTATGCAAAAAACTCAGGACAGTGTTAGTTTTACTATTTTATGCTTATGTCAATTATTATATGTTTCAGTGTTTCAATGTTTAGATGTTTACTGTTGCACCGAGGGACTGAGAGAAACGCAATTTCGGTCCTGTGTATGTCCTGTACAGTACATATTGCAGATCTGACAATAAAGTTGACTTTGACTTTGACTTTGAAATATTTAGCCATTTTGGCTTTTTTTATCCCATTAAAAATGAATGGAGCTCAAATGAACTGGCCTTTTGGTGGCTTTATCATATCCCAAAACTCACCAAATTTGGCGGACTTATCAGGACTGGTGAAAGATTACATATTTTGGGTGCATGGCCAAAATCGCAACAGAAACTGCTCAAGAGCGCCACCTAGAAATTTTCAAACTACCCTCCGCATAGGCCTTAGTTTCACGTAGGATCATGACATTTGGTACACTTGTCCAATTCACCAAGATGCGCAGAAAACCCTCTAGCACCAACATTGTATGATAAATGGGAAGGTGGCCATTTTGGATTGTGGACTAAATTTTCACACCTTTTTGGCAGTTTACAGCCTTTGCATTTGAACGAACTGTTAACTAATCAGCATGACGGTTTGTCCAGTGACCGAAGACATGTTGGTGTAACAATCTTTCAACAATGACCGTTTTGGGTCGAGCATGTGGGCGTGGCAACGTGGCAAAGTAAGACGTAACGCCGTCACAATACGTTTGGTTCTAAAATCCACCGATTTGTGCCGAGGACTACCAAATTCAGTATGATCGATCATTGCCCACCCCTTGATCAAGCGGCCATGATAATTGGCCAATAAACTCCATAGCGCCCCCTACAATATTTCTATAGTTATATTTGGAGCGGCCGTGGCGTAGTGGTAATGGCAGTCTTCCCCCGATCGGAAGGTTGGCGGTTCGAATCCCGGTTCCCCACACCATGTGTCGTTGTGTCGACAATGGTGACAGAGCACCTGTGTGAGCGGACGCGGGCGCACCTTGGCTGCCGTTGCTCGTCGTACTTTTTGCTCCTTGAGCCTTTTTTGTTACTTTCTGCTATTTTTTCACCGAGCCTTGTTGGACATTTCTACCTTTCTACCTTTCTTGAACACAGAGTGCGACAGGCGTAAAAGCCTGTGCACAGCACCTGTGTGAACGGACGCGGACATTTCTACCTTTCTTTGAACCTTTTTACCTTTCTTGAACACAGAGTGCGACAGGCGTAAAAGCCTGTGCACAGCACCTGTGCGAACGGACGCGGACATTTCTACCTTTCTTTGAACCTTTCTACCTTTCTTGAACACAGAGTGCGACAGGCGTAAAAGCCTGTGCCCAGCACCTGTGCGAGCGGACGCGGACATTTCTACCTTTCTTTGAACCTTTCTATCTTTCTTGAACACAGAGTGCGACAGGCGTAAAAACCTGTGCACAGCACCTGTGTGAACGGACGCGGACATTTCTACCTTTCTACCTTTCTGTGATTAAGTTTTAGAGCAACTGTCTTTTCTGACTGCGTTGTGGATCTGCAAACATTATAAGTTGCCGGTCAAAGCAGATGACCGCTTGTCCTGAGCCTGGTTCTGCTAAAGGTTTCTTCCTTCTAAAAGGGAGTTTTTCCTTTCCACTGATGCCATTGTGCTTGCTCAGGATGGGAGACCGTGGCGAAGCCAAGATTTGACTTGTTTGCTAGATTCATTAGATAGAAAACTTTACTAGTTAAACCGGAATTTTAATAGTAGGAGCTGCTAGCTCCCGCTAGCTTCAACACGAATTTAGCTTCGAGAACCACATAGCTGCACTTATTGTTCGCTTACCTGCTGCCTCTCTCAACTTCCTGTGTCCTTTGGACTGTTCTGGACTCTCTCCTGTACTCCTTCAAGGTAATGCTCGTTCGAGTTACATCTCTCTGCTTCTTGTATATCTTTTTCGGAGCCGTGGGCCTGCTGCTAGCGGCTAGCTCTGTGCTAGCCTCCACCGGCTCGTGGATGTTGACGTATTCCGCTTCGCAGTTGTTTGAACTTAACAACTGCTCCATTCCTCTTTCTATTTCCACCATCAAACAACTGGGACTTCTGCGTAGACCTCGTTACATCCATAGAAGCTCTTGAAGGAAAACCGTTTATTCTCAAGCGAACTCGGATTCGATTAGTGCTGCCTGGGCTGAAAGACGTGTCGCACCTCGATGTCGTCATCAGAACGCTGCGTCTGTAGGCCTTTGTAGTCCATTGCGCACGAAGTGGCGAGGAAAACGTGGAGTGGACTTCAGTCTGCTTAAACCGGTTCAGAAAGCTCCTATTCCAACTGGTATTAAATTAGAACTTTTCAATGTGCAGTCACTATCCAACAAGTCATGTTTAATTCATGATCACATTCTGGAGAAGAATTTGGACCTCATGTGTCTTACAGAGACTTGGCATCAACCAGATGCGTTTAGTTCTCTGAATGAGGCGTGTCCCTCTGGATACAGTTATCTACAGAGAGCCCGCAGCACTGGCCGCGGTGGTGGTCTGGCGGTAATTTATCGCACTAATTTAAAATTGTCTCATCTGTCTTCTCAGGACTTTTGTTCTTTTGAATGTCTGGCTTTCAGCTTCAAAGCCCCACTTCTGATGAACGTTATATTGATTTATAGGCCTCCCAAACCGCATGTTTCATTTAACTCAGAGATTCATGACCTCCTCACTTTTTTCTGCACCTCCCCTGTGAAGACTATTTTTCTTGGCGACTTAAATATCCACGTGGACAATTCTTCTTCACCTCTGGCAACAGATTTTAAGTCTCTTTTGGACTCTCTTAATCTCACTCAACATGTTGACGCCCCTACGCACAGCAGGGGGCATACTCTGGATTTGGTGATTACAGACACTGTACTCATCAATAACTTATCTGTATATGACCTGGGTGTCTCAGACCACAGGGTCATCTCCCTGGAAGTGCCTTCATCTTCGCCTGCTTCAAACCCAAAACGACCCATCCAGTTCCGTGACCTTAAAAACATTTCCCTTGATGTTCTGTCTGCTGATCTTCACACCCTGACCGCTGTCAATCATCCTTCTGCAGATGACTCTGTGGATTACTACAACCAATCTCTTCGGGAGCTCCTGGACCTACACGCCCCCTTGAAGACAAGACTGGTGTCTTTCTCGCGTTCAGCCCCTTGGTACACTGATGAGCTGCGCAAGATGAAGGCAACTGGCCGTGCTATTGAGAGACGTGTAAAATCATCTGGTCTCTCTGTGCATAAGCAGGCATATAAAGAACATCAGAAAGCGTACGCCTATTCTCTTAAAGAAGCACGCTCCAAATATTATTCTAACATCATCAACACCTGCCCTGGAAACTCTAAACAGCTCTTCTCCACAATCACTCGTCTGCTTAATCCCATTAAACAAACTCTTGAGGACTCTGCTCAGAAATGCGACCTGTTTCTTTCATCTTTCAAAACCAAAGTTGACACTATCAGATCTCAGCTCCACAACCTCCTTGTTCTCAGTGTGCCACCTACCCGTCAGCATTCTGGGACCCTAAACAGCTTTGACGAAGTTGTTCAGAGTGAGGTGGAGGCCATCATCAAGAAAATGAAGCCTTCATTCTACGCCCTGGATCCTTTCCCCTCCATCCATCCATCCATCCATCCATTTTCCTCCGTTTATCCGGGGTCGGGTCGCGGGGGTAGCAGCCTAAGTAGGGAGGCCCAGACTTCCCTCTCCCCAGCCACTTGGAGCAGCTCCTCTGGGGGAATCCCAAGGCGTTCCCAGGCCAGCCGAGAAACATAGTCCCTCCAGCGTATCCTGGGTCTTCCTCTGGGTCTCCTCCCGGTGGGACATGCCCGGAACACCTCACCAGGGAGGCGTCCAGGAGGCATCCTAACCAGATGCCCGAGCCACCTCAACTGGCTCCTCTCGATGTGGAGAAGCAGCGGCTCTACTCCGAGTCCCTCCCGGATGACTGAGCTTCTCACCCTATCTCTAAGGGAGAGTCCAGCCACCCTGCGGAGAAAACTCATTTCAGCCGCTTGTATCCGAGATCTTGTTCTTTCGGTCATAACCCAAAGCTCATGACCATAGATGAGGGTGGGAACGTAGATCGATCGGTAAATTGAGAGCTTTGCCTTTTGACTCAGCTCTCTCTTCACCACGACAGACCGGTACAGCGCCCGCTTCACTGCGGACGCTGCACCTATCCGCCTATCGATCTCACGCTCCAGTTTTCCCTCATTCGTGAACAAGATCCCGAGATACTTAAACTCCTCCACTTGGGTAAGGACCTCCTCCCCGACCCGGAGAGGGCACGCTACCCTTTTCCGGCTCAAGACCATGGCCTCGGATTTGGAGGAACTGATCCTCATCCCGGCCGCATCACATTCAGCTGCAAACCGCTCCAGCGAAAGCTGTAGATCACGAGCTGATGAAGCCAATAGGACCACATCATCTGCAAAAAACAGAGAAGCGATTCTAAGGCCACCAAAACGGATCCTCTCAACACCTTGGCTGCGCCTAGAAATTCTGTCCATAAAAGTTATAAACAGAATCGGTGACAAAGGGCAACCTTGGCGGAGTCCAACTCTCACCGGAAACGAGCCTGACTTACTGCCGGCAATGCGGACCAAGCTCTGACACCGGTCGTACAGGGACCTAACAGCCCATATCAATGGGCCTGGTACCCCATACTCCCGGAGTACCCGCCACAGAACCCCCCGAGGGACGCGGTCGAATGCCTTTTCCAAGTCTACAAAGCACATGTAAACTGGTTGGGCAAACTCCCACGCACCCTCCAGGACCCTGTTGAGGGTGTAGAGCTGGTCTAGTGTTCCACGACCAGGACGAAAACCACACTGCTCCTCCTGAATCCGAGGTTCGACTATCCGACGGACCCTCCTCTCCAGAACCCCTGAATAGACCTTACCAGGGAGGCTTAAGAGTGTGATCCCTCTATAGTTGGAACACACCCTACGGTCCCCCTTTTTGAATAGGGGAACCACCACCCCAGTCTGCCAATCCAAGGGAACTGCCCCCGATGTCCACGCGATATTGCAGAGTCGCGTAAGCCAACACAACCCCACAACATCCAGAGCCCTAAGGAACTCAGGACGAATCTCATCCACCCCCGGAGCCTTGCCACCGCGGAGCTTTTTAACCACCTCGGCGACCTCAGCACCAGAGATTGGAGAGCCCGACCCAAAGTCCCCAGGCTCCGCTTCCTCAGTGGAAGACGTGCCAGTAGGATTGAGGAGGTCTTCGAAGTATTCCGCCCACCGACTCACAACATCCCGAGTTGAGGTCAACAGCACGCCATCCCCACCATAAATGGTGTTGGTCGCGTACCGCTTTCCCCCCCTGAGACGCCGGATGGTGGACCAGAATCGCCTCGAAGCCGTACGGAAGTCATTCTCCATGGCCTCTCCGAACTCCTCCCACGCCCGAGTTTTTGCCTCAGCAACCACCCGAGCCGCATGCCGCTTGGACTGCCGGTACCTATCTGCTGCTTCCGGGGTCCCACAGGCCAAAAAGGCCCAATAGGACTCCTTCTTCAGCTTGACAGCATCCCTTACCATCCTTTCCCCTCGTCTCTCATAAAAACCAATCACTTTGCAATAGGCCCACTAATCACTCAAATAATAAATCAGTCTCTACAATCTGGTCATGTTCCACTGCCTCTAAAAACCGCCATCATTAGGCCTCTTCTGAAAAAATCTAATTTGGATCCCGACATTTTTTCTAATTACCGCCCAATTTCACACCTCCCTTTTCTGTCTAAAGTGCTGGAAAAAGCTGTTGCTGCTCAGCTGCAGGACCACCTACAACAACACTCCCTGTATGAGAAGTTCCAGTCTGGATTCAGGGCAGCTCACAGTACAGAGACTGCATTGCTGAGGGTTACCAATGATGTCCTCTTGGCTGCTGACACTGGCTCTCCCTCCATCCTTGTCCTCCTTGACCTCACTGCAGCCTTCGACACTGTGGACCATAGTATCCTCCTCCACCGTCTTCATGTGGAGGTCGGTCTCTGCGACACCGTCCTGGACTGGTTCAAATCTTTCCTCTCCAATAGGCTGGAATGTGTTAGTCTTGGCAACGCCACGTCCCAGACAGTCTGTGTCTCCTGTGGTGTCCCTCAGGGGTCGGTTCTGGGGCCCCTGCTGTTTTCCCTTTACATGCTGCCTTTAGGTCAAATTATTAATCAGTTCAACATTTCTTTTCACTGTTATGCCGACGATACACAGCTTTACATCAGGACTGGAGCATCCTCATCTTCCACCTTGTCATCTCCATCTTCACTCACTGCCCTCTCTGCCTGCCTGGAGGCAATTAGGGCATGGATGAATCAGAACTTTCTTCAATTAAACTGCTCCAAGACTGAGGCCATACTGATTGGCACCCCTCACCAGGTACAAACATCTCCTATAACAACACTTTCCTTTTCTGGACAAGACATCCCCCTCTCCACCTCTGTTACTAATCTTGGAATAAAAATGGACTCCAATCTTACATTTGAAAATCACATTAAGCTTCTGTTTAAAACTTGCTTCTTCCATCTTCGAAACATCTCCAGACTTCGCCCATCCCTAACTTTTTCCGATGCTGAGAAGCTCGTCCATGCTTTTGTCTCCTCCAGGCTCGACTACTGCAACTCCCTGTTTATTGGAATCCCTGGCAAAAACCTTCAGAAACTTCAATATATTCAAAACAGTGCAGCAAGGATCTTGTTGAGAGTTCGTAAATTTGAACATATTACGCCCATTCTCCATAACCTTCATTGGCTTCCTGTCGCCTACAGAATTCAGTACAAAACTGCTCTCATTACACATCAATGCTTACATGGAGCTTCACCAGATTATCTGAAGGATATTCTTATTCCATACTCATCCACCCGTTCACTGCGGTCACAGAACAGTAATCTCCTTCACATTCCGAGAACCAAATTAAGGACCATGGGAGACCGGGCTTTCAGTGTGGCTGCCCCCCGCCTGTGGAACTCTCTTCCTGACTGTCTGAGAACCCCACAGTCTGTGGTTGACTTTAAGAGCAGCTTGAAGACCTTTCTTTTCAACCGAGCATACTCTACCTCCTCATGATTCTACTTTTGATCTTAGTTGATACTGTTATTGATTTTACTTGTTTTATTATTTGTTTTATTGACATTTAATTCTGTTGCACCTTGTAGCACTTTGAGATTTTCATTAATGAAAAGTGCGTTATAAATTGAATTCATTATTATTATCATTATTATTGTGTCCTTGGGCAAGACACTTAACCCCGAGTTGCTCTCGGTAGGACTGGAAAGCGCCTTGCATGGCAGTCTGCTGCTACCGGTGTATTAATGTGTGTATGAATGGGTGGATGGTTGGTATTGTAAAGCGCTTTGGGGCCCTTCATAGGAGGCTGGAAACTGCTATATAAATAAGCTCCCTTTACCATTTACCATTTACTTCTCAGTGATACATCATTCGATCTGTACCAGATTTGTTTTGCGTCAGCAGGGAGCAGTTCTAAATGCATTACTTTTTTTGTGTAAATTTGAGGATACTTGGTGTCGTGCTCCTACCACGTGGCCCCCTGGCGGGGTGTGCCCTTGCTTGCCGGCACGTTTGGGGCCCTCGGCATTGGGGGTTGGACACTTGGGCGTATGTCGGCCCGGCCTGGTGGCTACCTGGTGGGGCTGGGGTCCTGTGGTCTTATCGGGTCTGGGACTGAGGGATTGACGTCCCTGGGGCCTGGGTCTGGGCACCTGGACCTGGGGCTACGTCAGTGTGGTGGGCTCCGGTGGGGTCCTGTGAGTTTGTCGATGTTGGCCCCTGGCATTCATTGTGTATGGTCGTTGGTAGGGCTCTCCCAGTTCTACCCTATGGTCGGATCTGGGGGATGGGTGAGTGGTTCGTCCTGTTTGGGTGGCCCTGGGGGCTCTGAGCTCAGGGTCCTTCTTGGGGTCCTAGGCTCTGGTACCCCCATTTGTCTGCCTCGGGTCTTGGGGGGTGGATCTCTGATGCTTCACGGTCACTATTGAATGTTCTATTAGAGAAGCCTTATTCATTTATGCATGCTTACAACCACACACTTATAGATGCAGGGATACACATGCAGCTATCATATGTAGATATGTAGATGGGTATATGACTTAATATGAATGTATGTATATGTATATGTATGTATATATATGTATGTATGTATGTGTATATACATATATGTATATGGTAAATGGAGCTTATTTATATAGCGCTTTCCAGACCCCTATGAGTGGCCCCAAAGCGCTTTACAATACCAACCATCCACCCATTCATACACACATTTATACACCAGTAGCGGCAGACTGCCATGCAAGGCGCTTTCCAGTCCTACCGGGAGCAACTCGGGTTAAGTGTCTTGCCCAGGGACACATGACACATGGTGTGGGGAACCGGGATTCAAACCTCCAACCTTCCGATCGGGGGACGACTGCCATTACCACTACGCCACGGCCGCCCCGTATATATATGTATTTATAATAATCTACTGCAAAGTCATGGATATTGTGTGTCTTTTTTGCATATGTGTTTTGTTGCTGTGTTCTGTCATGTACTTCGCAGGATTGCAGACAGCGGTTGGGTGTGTTTGCCTTGTGCTCTTTTTGTGGATTTTTGTTTTGTGGATTTTTGTCTTTTCCTTTATTTCTATTAAAAAATATTGGTGTGAAGAGGATGGATGTGAGGTGAGAAGGGAGGCCATCTATAAAGGGAAAAAAAAAATCAAGCGTCCATGATAATTGGCTAACTCCACAACGCCCCCTACAATATTTCTATAGTTATATCTCAGTGAGACATCATCCGATCTGTACCAGATTTGTTGTGCGTCATCAGGGAGCAGTTCTAAACACATTGCTTTTTTGGTGTAAATTTTGGCTCCATTGCATCACCTACATTATTTCTATAGTTATATCTCACTGATACATTATCCGATCTGAACCAGATTTATTGTGCATCATCAGTGAGCACTTGTGGACACATATATATGGTGGATTAACATCTGACTCAAATGCGCCCCCTACATTATTCAGACTGTTACATCTCATTGAGAGATCATCCGATCTGTTCCAGATTTGTTGTTTTTCATCTGTCAGCACTTATAAACACATTGGGTGCCGAACGTGTAATGAAACGAAATCCCGGTTAAAAACTCACTACTACTCCATCGCTTTCAATGCCAGCTGATTTGTACTGGATCGTTTGATTTATGATCTGCAATGTTTTTATGTTTTTCGTGTTGTACTTCATTGTATGTGTTGCCTGTTGCGTGTTTGTTTGTCCAGCACTTTGGTGTGGACTTGTTCCTGTTTAAAGTGCTTTATAAATAAAATGGTATGGTATGGTATGGTATGGGAAAGGCACGAGAGTGTTTCAGGGTGGACTAGCTGGACTTCCCGCGTTCGCCACAAAAAGGCCGGAGCGGCGCTAAGGCATTCACACATGCATTTTTGCAGGAAATGCAATTTCTCTAGTTAAAAGTTACCGTTTTACTCTGGGTGAAGGGTGTGTGAGGAGAAAATGGCAAAATCGTACAATCTATCTGTTGGGAGATTCTGCTCTTTGATGTTAGTGTTTTTCTTAAATTGTCAACAATATTGTGATCACACACACATCA
>JBBPBX010000606.1:81830-103840 GCA_038048925.1 Garcialebias charrua
TATATATATATATATATATATATACAGTATATTTTTCCCCTTACACCCCGTTCTCCGTTTGACATTTGGGGTTGGGGGCAGGGAGTGGAGGTAGGCTGCCTGGTTGGGGTCTGGGCTATGGATGGGCTTTGGGCCTTGCGCGGCGGTTGGGGGTAGGGCTGGTGCTCCAGTTCTCCCTGGGTTGTTCAGATTTTTTGATCAAGTCAAAGTCAACTTTATTGTCAAAACTGTAATATGTACAGGACATACACATGATTGAAATTGCATTTCTCTCAGTCCCTCGGTGCAACAGTAACCATTTAAACACTAAAACACTAAAAACACTAAAACATTTAATAAACATAAGCATAAAATGAAATAATAAAAGTGTAATACTGTCCTGAGTTTTTGCATAGTAGTTTTTGCATAGTAGTATAAAAGTATGAAAAGTTACACCAACACTAAAACACTAAACATTTAATAAACATAAGCATAAAATGAAATAATAAAAGTGTAATACTGTCCTGAGTTTTTTGCATAGTAGTATAAAAGTGTAAAAAGTATATCTATAAAATAAAATGAAGGTTCTGGCATTGACATTTGTAAAAGAGTGACAAAGCAGCATATGAAGTTAATGTACACAGTATATGTATGAGGTAGTTGATATTGGTATAGAGGTAAAGTGGCATATGCAATAAGGCTAGTAAAAAGAATTATATATATATATCAGCAGTAGTGTAGATATAAAAAGTAGTGTATATGTAAACAGTAGTAATAAATGTAAACAGTAGTAATAAATGTAAACGTAGTAATAAATGTAAACAGTGAATGTAAACAGTAGTATGACTATAGGCAGTAATGTAATACAAACATTAGTGCAAATATGAGAAGTAGTGCAAACTGAATGAGCACATAACCGTGAGTTGAGTGAATAACCCGTTTTGATGACACAGAGTCCAGTGTTAAAATCTTTGTGTTGTGTGGTAATGTGTGAATTTTTTTTATGTTAAGGCAGTACAAGTGGGAGGGAGGGCAGAGCAGGTAGAGAGTTTAGCATCCTGACTGCCTGATGAACAGAGCTGTCACTCAGTCTGCTGGTTCGAGCCTGAAGACTCCTCAGTCTCCTCCCTGATGGCAGCAGGCTGAAGCAGCTGTGTAGTGGGTGTGTCAAGTCAAGTCAAGTCAAATTTATTTATATAGCACAGTTAGAACAGATAAACTGCTATCAAGGTGCTTCACACACACACACAACATAAAGAGGCTCAAAAAATTTACAGAACAGTATCACACATCAATACAGTAGTAACAATTCTGATATTAACAGCAGTAAAGTCTAATAAAAATGTATAGGAACAATATTAAAATGAAAACAGTAAAAACATATACACTACGTCAGCTCACACAGTATGAAACACCAGAGAGAACAGATGGGTTTTTAGCAGGGATTTGAACAAGTGAAGGGAGGAGGCCTGTCTAATGTTGAGGGGCAGGTTGTTCCAGAGTTTGGGGCCGGTGACTGAAAACGCCCGATCTCCTCGGAGCTTCAGATGTGTTTTTGGAACCACCAAGAGCATCTGATCAGATGATCTCAGGGCCCGCGGTGGAACATATGGTTCCAGCAGCTCAGAGAGGTAGAGGGGAGCGAGGCCATTCAGACATTTGTAGGTCAACAACAGGATTTTAAAGTCGACTCTAGTTCGCACGGGGAGCCAGTGCAGGGAGGAGAGAACAGGTGTAATGTGCTCAAACTTACGTGTACCGGTTAAAAGCCGAGCTGCTGCATTTTGCACGAGCTGGAGGCGTGAGAAGGAGGCCTGACTGATCCCAGCGTACAGTGCATTACAATAATCCAGGCGGGTTGTGATGAATGCATGGATTAGTGTCTCGAGATCAGGTCTGGACAGCACCGGCTTGAGCTTAGCAACCTGCCGCAGTTGGAAGAAACTCTTCTGGAGAACGGAGCTGATCTGTTTATCGAACTTAAGGTCCGAGTCAAAAACCATCCCAAGATTTTTTACGGAGTGTTTGAGGTACGGCTGGAGGGAGTCCAAGTTTATTTCATCAGAGGCGGCAGCTGAGCTAGGGCTGAAGATGATGACTTCAGTCTTCTGGTCATTAAAACTTAGGAAGTTTGAAGCCATCCAAGTCTTAATGTCGTCCAGACATTTTAGGAGAGAGTGGAGGGACCCTGTATTCGCTGGTTTCAGTGGCAGGTAGATCTGGCAATCATCTGCGTAACAATGGAATGATATTCCATGTTTTCTGAGGATGGTCCCCAGTGGGAGCATGTAGAGCGTGAAGAGAAGTGGACCGAGAATAGAGCCCTGTGGGACCCCGCAGGAGAGAGACACTGAAGGGGATACACTGTTCCCGACCTTAACACAAAAACTTCTGTCAGTGAGGTATGAGCGGAACCAGTCTAATGCAGCACCTGTGATCCCGACCCAGTGTTCAAGCCGTGATAAGAGAATACTGTGGTCGACGGTATCAAAAGCAGCGGTAAGGTCAAGGAGTACAAGTACCACAAACTGACCAGAATCATTTGATACAAGAATATCATTGAAAACCTTGACCAAAGCTGTTTCCGTGCTGTGAAGCTGTTTGAAACCGGACTGAAAAACTTCAAAGACTTTGTTTTCAGTTAAGAACTGATTTAACTGAATAGAAATGAGTTTTTCGAGGATTTTGGACATAAAGGGGAGTCTTGATATTGGTCTGTAATTTGCGCAGGCGGAAGGGTCAAGACCGGGTTTCTTTAATAACGGAGTGACCACTGCATGTTTGAAGGCATCTGGGACCACACTTGTAGCAATGCTACTATTCAAAATATTAAGAACAGAGGGCCCCAGCGATGGCAGAACCTGTTTGAACAATGATGGGGGGATGGGATCAGCGGGGGAGCCTGAAGGTTTCATGTGACCAACAGCTTTGTTTAACAATGGGAGTGAGATGGGTTTGAATTGCCTGAAGTTTGCTGTGCAAGGAACAATGGGAGAGGTGTCGACTGCGGAGTGGGGGATGGAGGACCTAATCAGCTCAACCTTTTCAACAAAGAATTTGCTGAATCTGTTACAGGAGTCAACAGGGGCCTCCACGTTGGCTGATAGAGGAACATTAAGAATGGAATTTACTGTGTTGAAAAGAATGCGGGGGTTGTGTCTGTTGGAGGTGATGATGTGGGAGAAGTATTTGTTTTTTTCTGATTTGACGGTGGCCTGGTAGTTATTTAAACATGTTTTTAGCGAAATGAAAGAAACCTGGAGTTTGTCTTTTTTCCACTTGCGTTCAGCACGCCTGCAAAGACGTCTCGCTGCCCTGGTGGTCTCATTTATCCATGGGTATTTTGCCAGCTTTGGTTTCCTGACTTTTAGTGGGGCCACAATGTCTAGGATCTCAGTGCAGGTCTCATTGTGGCTACTGAGCAGCGCCTGTGTGCTGACACAGGCAGATGTTTCAGGGGCTGTAACAGTAGTGGAGGTGAAAGCAGAAGAGAAAAGTGCAGCGGTTGAAGGGTTAAAAATACGGCAGCTCTTGGCTGGAGCAGGAGATTTAGACACACGTGTGAGAGATATTTCAAATGAGATGGGTTTGTGATCAGAAACAGTAGCATCCCCAATCATCAGATTAACCACTGACAGACCATGAGACATAACCAGATCGAGCGTGTGACCCTGCTGGTGGGTTGGACCAACAACATTTTGTACCAGGTTGAAAGAGTGTATCAGGTTTAAAAAGTCATTAACTAATGGCTTATCAGGGCAACAGACATGCAAATTGAAATCTCCCAAAAGTAATACCCTATCGTATTTCAAGAATATTCCAGTCAGGAAGTCCGAGAGTTCACTGATGAAGCCTCTGGTGGTTTTAGGTGATCTGTAGATCAAAGCACACAGGAGGGGGTTGGAGCGGCCCAGTTCAAAATGCAGCAATTCGAAAGTCTGAAAAGCTGCTGCCTGTAACAGTCTACAGTTCCAAAGTTTCTTAAAAACAGCCAAAACTCCTCCACCCCTTCCAGACAGTCTGGGCATGTTAAAAAACGTACAATCCACTGGCAAAAGTTCAGAGAAAACAGATAACTCACCAGGAGGAAGCCAAGTTTCTGTGAGGAACATGAAGTCCAGTTTGTTTGAGCAGAAAAAGTCGTTCATGATGAAAGCTTTATTTGTCAGAGACCTCACGTTTAATAAAGCGAGTCTTGTTGGACCAGCAGCTGAAGTTCTGGCATGATTTAGCTGCCATACTGGAGTTGAGCATGCAGCTGGAGTTTTGGCATGATTTGGCTGCCATACTGGAGTTGAGCATGCAGCTGGAGTTTTGGCATGATTTGGCTGCCATACTGGAGTTGAGCATGCAGCTGGAGTTTTGGCATCAATTGGTCTCCATACAGGCCACGGAGCGCAGGTCAGATGCTTCAGGTTGTTTACCTCACGTCCTCGCTCGCCGGGGAAAACGCAGCTCCGTGCGCGCGTGCGACCACCGCGCGGACGTGGATGAAGCACCTCGATCCAGGCCACCACAGGATCGGCAGGGGAAACCAGCGAGTTTGCCAGGAATGGAGCAGCGGATGAATCCAGGTTGGTTTCGTTCCTCTGGAGACGGTCAGAGCCACTGCAGCTCCGTGCGCGCGCGCTGTGCGCCGCAGAGCTGGACAGCTGGAGCAGGCAGGAGTCCGCGAGACATCCAGGAGGAGGATTTACTGTCCAGCGGTCCGCACCAGCAGCAGCAGAGGAGCGTGCAAAGCTTGCTTTAAGCTTCACGAGGCGGCCACCGCGTTTCCCACGGCGCCGGTGTTTACGTGCGGGCAGGGGGGCCGCTCGCTTCAGGTAGCCAGGTACGCCCGCTAACAGCGGTGGAGGTGGACTTCCAGAACCTCGGTTAAAGCTGCCAAACGAGGTGAGATATGCGGTGGAAAATTGCAGATTTATGAGCTGCTGACGGTCATACACCAGGAGTGAGTTGATCTCATTGAAGAAAAGCGTTAAAAATAGTAAAAAAACAAACAACGCGGACAGAGGTGGACGGCAAGCCACCAGTGTCGGCGCCATCTTGGAATCTCTGTGTGGGATCACCTGCCATGCAGAGGGCTTTTCCAGTGAGGCGGTTGCTGTGTAAGTCCTGTAGTGAGGGCAAGGAGGTGCCGATGATCTTCTCAGCTGCTCTCACAATGTGCTGGAGGCTCTTGCGGCAGGATGCAGTACATGCACCAAACCACACCGTGATGCAGCTGGTCAGGACACTTTCTATGGCACCCCTGTAGAAGGTGCACATGATGGGGGTTGGAGCTCCAGCCCTTTTCAGCTTGCGGAGAAAGTAGAGGCGCTGGTGAGCCTTCTTGGCCAGTGATGCAGTGTTCCTGCTCCAGGACAGGTCCTCTGAGACGTGCACTCCCAGGAACTTGGTGCTATCCACTCTCTCCACTGTGGTGCTGTTGATGGTCAGAGGGGCATGTTGGGCATCCCTCTTCCTGAAGTCCACAACAATCTCCTTTGTCTTCTCCACATTGAGAGTGAGATTGTTGTGTCCGCACCACAAGGCCAGGCAGCTCACCTCGTTCCTGTAGTCCGTCTCATCGTTGTTGCTGATGAGACCCACCACTGTTGTGTCATCCGCAAACTTGATGAAGTGGTTGGAGCTGTATGATGGTGTGCAGTCGTGTGTTAGCAGGGTGAATAGAAGGGGGCTCAGCACACATCCTTGTGGGGCCCCTGTATTCAATGGGATGGTGCTGGATGTGTTACTCCCGACCCGTACTGCCTGTGGTCTCCCGGTCAGGAAGTCTAGCAGCCAGTTACACATTGAGGTGTTCAGCCCCAGATTGTCCAGTTTAAGGATGCGCTTTTGGGGGATGATGGTGTTGATCAAGGTTCTTGGTTGCGATGGCCCACCCTTTGGCTTGTGTGTCTGCCGGCTTTTTGTAGGGCCTCAGCTGTGGTAGTGTGCGTGTGGTCATTGGTGGTGTAGGGCGGTGGCCGGGGACGTGACTTCGCTTTGACGGGGTGCTGACTGGTCGGCCTATGTGACATTGGTGGTGGTGGTGCCGTGTATGTGCAGGGGCGTAGGCAAGGGGGGTTCGGGGGGTTCGGACGAGCCGCCCACTTTGCCTATGGAGTCCCATCCAGGGATTTTATGAGGGGCGGTTCGTTTAAAGGAGAAGTTGACCAAGATAAAGCAACATGCCTCAATAGCTCTGTGGAAACAGCGTTGGGTTGCTGTTCCAAACCTTATGGGTTCAATTCCCACATGGTACAACGTTTTTTTTTTATTCTTCCAGATTAAAAAAACACAAGAAAACTATTTACAAAACAACAAGAAATAAAACAATACATGAAATGAAAGGAAGCAAAAGAAGAAAATACTCTTATTTTATCTGCCCCTTCTCAAACATTTTTTTTCAAACACTCTTTTATTGGATAAAAAAGTAGAATGTGTTAACAGGCATATTAACTCCTTTTTTATCTAATAAAAGACAAATGTAAAATTAGTTGTTTGAATCGAGTGTTTGAAAAAAAAATCAGTTTGAGAAGGGGCAGATATAATAAGATTATTTTCTTCTTCCGCTTCCTTTCATTTCATGTATTGTTTTATTTCTTGTTGTTTTGCAAATAGTTTTCTTGTGTTTTTTTAATCTGGAATGAATTGAAAAAAAAAACGTTATACCATGTGGGAATTGAACCCATAAGGTTTGGAACGGCAACCCAATGCTGTTTCCACTGAGCTATTGAGGCATGTTTATCTGACAAGGTCCACATTTATTTTAAACAAACCGCCCCTCATAAAATTCTGGCTACGCCCATGATGTGGGGGGTGCATGTGTGGCATGCCGGGGCTTCTCTGGGCCTGTGGTACAGGGCTCGGTGGGATGGGCCAGCCTTCCTCGGCTGCAGCGCCCTGCTGCTCTGGCCTCTGGCCTGGGGCAGGCTTGCGGTTGCTGTCAGGTGGGTGGGGCACATGGTCAGCCTGACAGAGGCTCTGTCGGGCTGTCTGTGTGTGGCTGTTATCCCGTCACAGTTACAGAACAGAAAATGAATCAACTTCCTGTTTGGATCACGTTGCGAACCGGTGTTACACCATATTCTGTGACCATCATATATTGTGACCGTAGGGGACGGTGTTGCATGAACTGCTGCAGGTCACAGAATGTGGTGTAACACCGGGTTCAAGGAGGGGGAGTTAGCAGAGCTTAGCTTGCTAAACGTGAAAAGTTCACAATTCAAAACTTACCCGATATCCCGACTTCCTCATTGGCACACCGCCAGGCAAGGTCCTTTTTATTTCTCCTCCATACTTGAACACGACTTTGCGGGATATTTCCGTGTCTCACAAACAATACGTCACACCGTTGCGCAACACCCGTCCCCTCGTTACCACCACGTCACATAGCTGACTCCCCTCTCTCTCCTCCCCGACTCTCCCTGATTGGTTGACAGAGCGTTGAACGGCGAAATCTTCAGCATGTTCAAGGCGTGCTATGGAGGCTGCCGCGGGCTCACGTGCACGGAAACGACTTCCAAAACGCTCAACACGCACGTGACGCGACGCCCGACCCCTAGACGCTCCTGGAGGCGCGTCCCCCATTGACTTTGCATGTAAACCGGATGCTCCTGCAGCTCAAAACGCGTTCGGTCTGGATGTACCATGAGAGGGTGCTATTTATAAGACTGAGCTGAACACAGCACCTCAAACTGAGGAAGTCTTTCGGACGAAAGACAAAACGTTTTTACATTTTTTTTTTTGCTTTGTTTTGTTTTGTTTTTTGAATGTCCAGAGGACCAGACCTAGCTTTTTTAGATTTTTCTACCTGGATTATTGAGCATGCATCAGGGTATAAACGTATTGATCTCTAAAACTAAACCTAATGCGCAACACCACAGGCGGTGATGCGGGGTGGTCAACCGCCCCACTGATTTTAATTTTGTTTTTGACGTGCCACACATTTCTTTCACTTTTGCAGCTTAATAATAATAACTAACAGTTTGGGGTTTCCTGTAACTTATTTGCTGTAAGATAAATGGTAGGAACCTAATATATTTTCCTAATGTTTTGTTGGTCTTTTTTTGTAAATAATAAATTATGTTTTTTTTTTCTGTTTTAATTAGTTAATTATTTTTTGCATCTTGAGATCCTATGACATCATCAACTACTCGAGCTCTGATGATGATCCGATCAGTCGTATCCGACTTTAAGTCATTTTTATGAATCTTCATACTCCACGCCTTCCTGTCTTTCACCTTCTTCTTCTTCTTTCGGCTTTTCCCTTTTCAGGGGTTGCCACAGCGAGTCATCCTCCTCCACCTAACTCTGTCCTCTGCATCCTCTGTCCTCACTCCAAATACCTTCATGTCCTCTCTAACTGCATCCATATATCTCCTCTGTGTCTTTTTCCTGGCAGCTGCATTTCTAACATCCTTCTACCAATATACCCACTGTCCCTCCTCTGGACATGTCCAAACCATCTCAGTCTGGCCTCCCTAACTTTATCTCCCAGTTGTTCAACATGTGCTGTACCTCTGATGATCTCATTCCTGATCTTATCCATCCTTGTCACTCCTAAGGAGAACCTCAGCATCTTCATTTCTGCCACTTCCAGTTCTTTCTCCTGTCTTTTTGTCCATGTCTCTGTCTCCTGTCTTTTTGTCCATGTCTCTGTCTCCTGTCTTTTTGTCCATGTCTCTGTCTCCAGACCATACAACATAGCTGGTCTCACCACTGTCTTGTAAACTTTTCCTTTGACCTTTGCTGACACCTTTTTGTCACAAATCACTCCTGAAACTTTTCTCCATCCACTCCATCCTGCCTGGACTCTCTTTTTCACCTCTTTACCACATTCCCCATTTTCCTGGACAGTGGACCCCAAGTACTTGAAGTCCTGCACCTTTGTGACCTCTGCTCCTTGTAGCCTCACTGTTCCACTGGCCTCCCTCTCATTCACACACATGTACTCTGTCTTACTACGGCTGACTTTCATTCCTCTTCTTTCAAGTGAATACTTGAAGCCTTCCTGTCTTTCACCAATTCTTTCAATTCCGCAATTTTTTCATTCATTCAACCTTTATTTAGTCAGGTAAATCTTTTGAACCTCATGGGCTCATTTACGAAAGCGACCTGCTAAAACTAAAGAACAATGAACAGCAATGGTAGAATTTCCTTAAACAATAAACAATAAACAAACAAACAATAAACAATAGAAAACAAAAGAGAGAAAAAAAAATATATATATATATATATATATTTTTTTTTTTTAACAAAGTATCAAAAAACTAGCAAAACATTATAAGGTATATATATAAAATCAAAGACAGGAACATATCTGCATTGGTTTTTGCCAGGATTCCAACAGATTCTGAAAACCATTTAGAGAAGTCAAGTTCGAAAGCTTTGGCATAGTCATTGTTGTCATGATAGTGTCGAGCCATCTTGTTCTTTGGCGGCCTTGTCTTCTTTTCCCACTGACTTTTCCCAGCATCATTGACGTTTCTAAAGAATCAGCGCGCATCACGTGGCCAAAATATGAGAGCTGCTGTTTGGTGATTTTGCCCAATAATGACATTATCGGTTTGACGCGGTCCAAAACTGCCTTGTTCTTCATCATGGCAGTCCAAGGTATTCTTAGCATTCTCTTCCAACACCAAAGTTCAAATGCATCGACTTTTCTTTTCTCTTCTTTTCTAAGCGTCCAACTTTCGCAACCATACATCATTATAGGGAAGACAATTGCGTTGACCAATCTGACTTTTGTTGCAATGCTAATATCCTTGCTCTTCCAGATCTTTTCCATTCCCTGCATTGCAGTCCTGCTGAGTGTGATTCGCCTCTTGATCTCGGGCGCCGATGCCCCATTGCGGTCGATTTTTGCTCTAAGGAAAATGAAATCTTGTACAGATTCGATTACTGTGTTGTTTATTTGCATGTTCACTACACCATTGCCTGCAGTGGTCATAATTTAGTTTTTTTGATGTTCAGGTACACTCCCATTTGTTCGCTTTGCTCTTGCACTCGTCGGACGAGACAGTCGAGGTCCTTTTCACTCTCTGCGAGCAGGGTTGTATCATCTGCGTATCGAAGGTCATTGATATTTCTGCCGCCAATTTTGATTCCAATCTCAGATTCGTCCAAATTGCATTGCCTCATAATCACTTCTGCGTACAGGTTGAATAGAACTGGTGATAGGATGCAGCCTTGTCGAACTCCTTTCCCGACTCGAAACCACTCCGTGTTCCCGTAGGCTGTCCTAACCGTTGCTTCCTGATCATTGTAAAGTGATTTTATTAGCTGTACGATGTGTTTAGAGATGCCCATTTGTTTCAAGCACTTCCACAGCTTTTCATGTTCGACGCAGTCGAAAGCTTTGCTGTAGTCAATGAAGCACATACAGTATAGACGTCCTTTTGATATTCCCGGGTCTTCTCCATGATCCAGCGCATATTCGCGATTTGATCTCTAGTGCCACGTCCCTTGCGAAAGCCAGCTTGGACTTCCGGCAGTTCCCGTTTGACAGTTGTTGCGATACGTGTCTGTATGATCTTCAGAAGGATTTTACTTGCTTGAGATAT
Source organism: Garcialebias charrua (assembly GCA_038048925.1). Lineage (NCBI taxonomy): Eukaryota > Metazoa > Chordata > Actinopteri > Cyprinodontiformes > Rivulidae > Garcialebias > Garcialebias charrua. Next base: position 92,360 of record JBBPBX010000606.1, read on the forward strand.
GAGGGCTATAGTACGATGGTTGGAACATTCCTGGATATCGCCTTTTTTAGGAAGAGTGACAAAAACAGATCTTTTCCAGTCCTTGGGCCATGATTTGGTGGACCAGATTTTTTGACATAGGTCGGTTAAAATCTTGGTCGGCACTGCTTTTAGTAGTTTGGCTGGTAGATGGTCGATTCCTGAGGCCTTCCCGTCTGGTACTCGAGCTCTACTTGAGTATTATTATGTTAATGTCGAGTTTTAAAATTATGTACTTGTTCAAGTTGAACGAGTACATAATTTTAAAACTCTCGGGATCTCGGGATCTGGTGGCTCTCGGGATCTGGGCTGGTGGGTGGGTGTGTGTGTGCCGACCCGCCTTGGTGATTGCCTGCCAGGGCCTGGGTGCCCTGGCTCTGTCGGGCCTCTGGTGGGGGTGGTATAACCTCAGGACTCGGGGCTCGGTGTCTATGGCCAGATCTACTCTGGGAGGGGGGGGTTGCCAGCGGGGCCTGTGGGCTCATTGCTACAGCCTCTTGGGATTTCTTCATTGTGGTTGCTAGGGGTCGCCCGGGGCTTCCCTCTGCCTCTCTCTGGGTGGGGGCAGTTTTCCCTGTTGGGGGACTCTCAGAGCACCGGGCTTGGGGCCCCTGTGTGTCTGTGGCTCCGGTCCTCCCTGTGTTACCATTATGTCCTGTGGGTGCGGAGCGGTTGGTCCCCACATACACTATTAAACATTCTTAAGGGGAAATCTTATAGTGACAAGCTGCTCACACAGGTGTTTAGATCCAGGTGTTTAGATCGAGGTGTTTATCAGATACACACTCAGTTGGGTTATGGTCACCACTAAATACATCTTGTGTCACCATGTACCATATAAAATACTTTCTAATGATACCCTGATGCATGCTCAATAATCCAGGTAGAAAAATCCAAAAAAGCTAAGTCTGGTCCTCTGGACATTCAAAAAACAAAACAAAACAAAGCAAAAAAACAAACTGTAGAAACGTTTCGTCTTTCGTCCGAAAGACTTCCTCAGTCTGAGAAGCTGTGTTCAGCTCAGTCTTATAAATAGCACCCTCCCACAGTGGATCAACCAGTTGGCTGATGACAGCCGAAACCAGCTGCTCACATGATCAAGGAGGACCATCAGCCTGACGATGGATCGTTAACACCCTGATGGTTGTTTGCTATTCACAGAGGGCTGAGTGATACTAGCAATAACAGCATTGTAAGTGGGGGACAGTTGAACCCGGAGGCCTCCACCTCTGTTTAATGATGGACGGTTTCTTTTCACAAAGATGGCCTCCTTTACTCCTCTCTCAAACCATTGTTCCTCTCTATCAAGGATGTGAACATCTTCATCCCTGAAAGAGTGACCGCTGGCCTGGAGATGAGTGTAGACCGCAGAGTCCTGACCTGATGATGTTGATCTTCTGTGCTGGGCCATCCTTTTGGCCAGTGGCTGTTTAGTTTCCCCGATGTAAGACTGATCACAGCCCTCCTGACACTGAACAGCATACACAATATTACTCTGTTTGTGCCGGGGGACTGGATCTTTGGGATGAACCAGTCTTTGTCGTAATGTATTTTGGGGTTTAAAAGCCACTGGGACGTTGTGTTTAGAAAATAAACGTCTCAATGTCTCTGAAACTCCCGCAATCATGAGAAAGTAATGTCACTCCTTAGTGACTTAACCACTTATGAACCGCTGAAAAGAGATCCAGGAAGTGGTTACAAGAAGAAGTTGATAGATTGCCTGAAAATTTTGAAGCAGGACAAGGCTATTGACAATATTCTGTACCACAGACTGTACCCAGGGGAGGCCACGCCAAGTCTGTATGGTTTACCCAANTACTCATCCCTTTAGTTGGCAGCTCAGAACACCACATACAGAACACCATGGACTTTGTGGATAAGGTGAGGGATGTCATCATGGAGACTGATGAAACAATGGTCTCTTTTGATGTCACATCACTCTTTACGTGCATTCCTGTTGATGAAGCAGTAGAGGTGGTCTGTTTAAGGTTAAAATCAGACACCACTCTGAGCAACAGGACCACACTTTCCACAGAACAACTGTGTCAACTCTTGAAACTGTGCCTGCAGTCAACCTACTTCACATATGGGGAGCAATATTATAGGCAGAAACATGGGTGTGCTATGGGGTCTCCAGTTTCTCCTATTGTTGCCAACCTGTACATGGAGGAGGTAGAAAAGAGAGCTTTGACATCCTTTTCAGGGAGACCACCAAGTCATTGGTTCAGGTATGTTGACGACACCTGGGTTAAAATTAAATCTCAGGAAGTCCAACATTTCACTGATCACATCAACTCTGTGGATAAATATATCAAGTTCACACGAGAAGATGTAAAAAATGGCAGGTTGGCTTTCTTGGACTGTGAGGTCTCAGTTTCTGATAGAGGAAATTTGCAAACTGAGGTGTACCGCAAACCCACACACACAGACCAGTATTTACAGTTTGACTCCCATCACCCTCTGGAGCACAAGTTAGGAGTCATCAGGACTCTGTACCACAGAGCAGACAGCGTCCCCACTAACTCAGCAGCCAGACAGAAGGAGAAATCACACACAAAACAGGCTCTAGAGAAATGTGGATATCCTAACTGGGCCTTCCTGAAAGCAGAGAAGAAACCCAAACAGGACTCCAGCCAGCCATCAGGTGAAAAGAAGGAACCCAGACCCAGACCAGTGGTCATTCCGTATGTTGCGGGAGTTTCAGAGACATTGAGACGTTTATTTTCTAAACACAACGTCCCAGTGGCTTTTAAACCCCAAAATACATTACGACAAAGACTGGTTCATCCCAAAGATCCAGTCCCCCGGCACAAACAGAGTAATATTGTGTATGCTGTTCAGTGTCAGGAGGGCTGTGATCAGTCTTACATCGGGGAAACTAAACAGCCACTGGCCAAAAGGATGGCCCAGCACAGAAGATCAACATCATCAGGTCAGGACTCTGCGGTCTACACTCATCTCCAGGCCAGCGGTCACTCTTTCAGGGATGAAGATGTTCACATCCTTGATAGAGAGGAACAATGGTTTGAGAGAGGAGTAAAGGAGGCCATCTTTGTGAAAAGAAACCGTCCATCATTAAACAGAGGTGGAGGCCTCCGGGTTCAACTGTCCCCCACTTACAATGCTGTTATTGCTAGTATCACTCAGCCCTCTGTGAATAGCAAACAACCATCAGGGTGTTAACGATCCATCGTCAGGCTGATGGTCCTCCTTGATCATGTGAGCAGCTGGTTTCGGCTGTCATCAGCCAACTGGTTGATCCACTGTGGGAGGGTGCTATTTATAAGACTGAGCTGAACACAGCTTCTCAGACTGAGGAAGTCTTTCGGACGAAAGACGAAACGTTTCTACAGTTTTTTTTTGCTTTGTTTTGTTTTGTTTTTTGAATGTCCAGAGGACCAGACTTAGCTTTTTTGGATTTTTCTACCTGGATTATTGAGCATGCATCAGGGTATTTTGAACCACTTTGGCCAGGATTGCCTCAAACTTGTTAGAGAGTTTGAGAAAACAGCTAGGAAGAGGGCGGACTACAGGAACCACTTGCGATTCAACCTTAGATGCAGACAAAGTGGCATCATTCCCAAGAGCCTGGAACTGAAATCGTCGGTCAACGGGCACCGGGCAAGCAAGATCCTTCAGAAGGCACAGACGCAGCTGCTGAATGAACGGGTGAGACAGACCAATTTTACTATTGAGACCTTGAAGGCCAAAGAAGAGCACATTAAACAAAAACTAACAACGTTCCTAGATCAGACCACACTTCAGCAAGTGATGGACTGTACAGATCAGGCACGCTTAGCACAGCATGTCAAGTCCAAGACTCGACAACAAAACAAATTTAACTTACTGATAACTCGTCAACACCATCACAATTCTAATAACAACACATTCAGTGTAGGACAACACTCCACTACACAGCTACATGCCAGGGAGACAGAAAATTGGGTGAAGAATTTATCTGACAGACAGCTCACCCAGCCGGAGACAGAGATTCTTGCCAGGGGACTAAACTTTGCAGTGGCACCAAGTAGAGTTCCGTTGGTAGAGATGATCACAGCCACTGAGTCAGCCATCCGTAACAACAAAATTAAAGATTTTGAAGCCGAACAACTCAGAGTCAAAGTTTCAGCCTGTCTCAGTAATGCCAAACCACCACCTTCCAACATCAGTAGAGAAGAGAGGGATGCACTCACCACTCTTAGCAAAGACAAAAACATCATAATTCTCCCAGCAGACAAAGGAAGGTGCACAGTGATTTTGAACCAGAAAGACTATCATGAGAAAGTTATGTCACTCCTTAGTGACTTAACCACTTATGAACCGCTGAAAAGAGATCCAGGAAGTGGTTACAAGAAGAAGTTGATAGATTGCCTGAAAATTTTGAAGCAGGACAAGGCTATTGACAATATTCTGTACCACAGACTGTACCCAGGGGAGGCCACGCCAAGTCTGTATGGTTTACCCAAAATCCACAAACAGGGTGTACCTTTAAGACCAATTGTTAGCATGATTAACTCGGTCACTTACAATGTTTCCAAATATCTGGCATCTGTACTCATCCCTTTAGTTGGCAGCTCAGAACACCACATACAGAACACCATGGACTTTGTGGATAAGGTGAGGGATGTCATCATGGAGACTGATGAAACAATGGTCTCTTTTGATGTCACATCACTCTTTACGTGCATTCCTGTTGATGAAGCAGTAGAGGTGGTCTGTTTAAGGTTAAAATCAGACACCACTCTGAGCAACAGGACCACACTTTCCACAGAACAACTGTGTCAACTCTTGAAACTGTGCCTGCAGTCAACCTACTTCACATATGGGGAGCAATATTATAGGCAGAAACATGGGTGTGCTATGGGGTCTCCAGTTTCTCCTATTGTTGCCAACCTGTACATGGAGGAGGTAGAAAAGAGAGCTTTGACATCCTTTTCAGGGAGACCACCAAGTCATTGGTTCAGGTATGTTGACGACACCTGGGTTAAAATTAAATCTCAGGAAGTCCAACATTTCACTGATCACATCAACTCTGTGGATAAATATATCAAGTTCACACGAGAAGATGTAAAAAATGGCAGGTTGGCTTTCTTGGACTGTGAGGTCTCAGTTTCTGATAGAGGAAATTTGCAAACTGAGGTGTACCGCAAACCCACACACACAGACCAGTATTTACAGTTTGACTCCCATCACCCTCTGGAGCACAAGTTAGGAGTCATCAGGACTCTGTACCACAGAGCAGACAGCGTCCCCACTAACTCAGCAGCCAGACAGAAGGAGAAATCACACACAAAACAGGCTCTAGAGAAATGTGGATATCCTAACTGGGCCTTCCTGAAAGCAGAGAAGAAACCCAAACAGGACTCCAGCAGCCATCAGGTGAAAAGAAGGAACCCAGACCCAGACCAGTGGTCATTCCAGATGTTGCAGGAGTTTCAGAGACATTGAGACGTTTATTTTCTAAACACAACGTCCCAGTGGCTTTTAAACCCCAAAATACATTAAAGACTGGTTCATCCCAAAGATCCAGTCCCCCGGCACAAACAGAGTAATATTGTGTATGCTGTTCAGTGTCAGGAGGGTGATCAGTCTTATATCAGGGAAACTAAACAGCCACTGGCCAAAAGGATGGCCCAGCACAGAAGATCAACATCATCAGGTCAGGACTCTGCGGTCTACACTCATCTCCAGGTCAGAGGTCACTCTTTCAGGGATGAAGATGTTCACATCCTTGATAGAGAGGAACAATGGTTTGAGAGAGGAGTAAAGGAGGCCATCTTTGTGAAAAGAAACCGTCCATCATTAAACAGAGGTGGAGGCCTCCGGGTTCAACTGTCCCCCTCTTACAATGCTGTTATTGCTAGTATCACTCAGCCCTCTGTGAATAGCAAACAACCATCAGGGTGTTAACGATCCATCGTCAGGCTGATGGTCCTCCTTGATCATGTGAGCAGCTGGTTTCGGCTGTCATCAGCCAACTGGTTGATCCACTGTGGGAGGGTGCTATTTATAAGACTGAGCTGAATACAGCTTCTCAGACTGAGGAAGTCTTTCGGACGAAAGACAAAACGTTTCTACAGTTTGTTTTTTTGCTTTGTTTTGTTTTGTTTTTTGAATGTCCAGAGGACCAGACTTAGCTTTTTTGGACTTTCTAATGATGTTATTTGTATCATTATAATGTATAAGTTGTTTTGTTGTTGTGGTTTCTCGGTTTTGTCTCTTTTCTCTCCGCAGGTCTAGAGGCAGACTTCAATGATGTTGATGTGTGTTCTCTTTATACCCCCCTCTCTCTCACTATACTCCTAACGCCTTCTTTCTCTTTTAGCCTTTTTCTCACATTTTTAGATTTGTTTTCTTTTTTGTTTTTTCATCCCAGTGTCCATTACATCTTAAACAATCCCAAAGCAAATCCTAATAAAGTTTTATTTATACATCAAGTGGAACATTGAGGCCAGCCATAATGCTCTGCTTGTGAAAGTAAATCTGTTGAGTATCACCTCGACACCCAGACAATAATTTTGAGTGACACATTCCGAACAGGACAAAGAGGAAAAAATTAAAATAAGAGAAATCCCATCATATTTATTTAAGATAAGCTAATTTAGAAAGTAAAGATAGATTTAAAAACAGCAGCTGATACCAAAACTGTTTAACAATAAAAACAAGTGGTTCTGCCAGTGATTTAATGAATATTTACCACATTTTATCTGTACTATGGTATTTCACTTCCTGTCACTTAACACCCGTTAAGACTTCTGGGTAATATTTCCTGGTGTATATAATTTTTCAATGATTTCAGTTACATAGGTGTTTGACACTTGTATGCCCATTTTTAGTGTTTTATGTCCAGTGATTATGCTTACCAGTAGATATTTACCAGAGTTTTGTTCATTTTAAAGGTATAATGTTTGTTACCATGAGTCAAAAACAGAAACTTTAAGTATGGGGGGTGATGGCGCAGAGGTTAGAGGAGGTGGACCTGTGATCGGAAGATCGCCGGTTCAAGCTGCAGTACCAACAACATCAAAATGTGGGTGGAAAATTGAAACACCAACACCTGCCTCTTCCTTCACTCACCCCACCCTGGGCCCCTGAACAAGGCCCCCACCATTTGTTCCCTAAACAGATTTCTCTTGAAAATGAGTTATTGTGGCTCAATGAGACTACCTGTATAAATAAAGGGTAAATGAAAAAAAAAAAACCTAGGATGACCACTCAAGTTCAATGTATGTTAAAAGCAAGCCATAATCTGTGATCACCATCAAATGGTTGATTTTTGTACTACAACACGTACAGTACAGACAAAGCTGGGCACTTACATTCACTGTACAGTGAATACCTGCGGCTTAACAGCCGGTGCGTCTTATTTATGTGCAAAATTATGATTTATCTTTTATTTAATATGTGCGGCTTATACACAGGTGCGCTTTGTAGTCCAGAAATTAGAGTAGGCTACTACCCCTGTGACCCGACACCTGAGAAGCAGAAGAAAATTGATGGATCAATGGAATAATTATTTATTTTGCTTCCATTATTTTATGTGTTGTTTTCTTATATATTCTCTCGTTTTTGTTTAAATGTTTTAAATAATAAGTTTATAATAAATCTGTACAGAGCATGACATTATTTTGCTTTTCTTTCTCAGTTTTCATGTTCTTGAGCCCTAAGCTCTGGGTTGTGGTCTGATTTCTCATTTTCTTTTCCAGAAACTTAATGACGAGTCAATCATGAGGAGTCTTTTGGAAATTAAAACTCCACTTCGCTCGATTGCTCGAAGTTACATCCTTACAACACCAGAGAGCTCCAACATTGGGATCCTGGAGGTATTTCTTGACTTGAATGAGCATGCCTAGTTTTATGTTTAAACATTTCTATCCACTTGTCATATTTGTGTGCATGAATGTCCTATTAATTTGGGCTTTCAGTTATTTATTTGAACCAATCTTTTACCACCTATAAAAACAACACCTCAAACATTTCAACAATCTCGTTAATCTGGAACAATTGTCAATGCATCTTATTGTTTTGTTTTATAGTTTTATGAATTTTTTTCATTCTTTATTCACGTGTGTGTGGTCACTTTGAGTGTCCTTGACCCAGATTAACAAACCCCAAGCAACCGGGACCCCAGGCCAGCTGATGTGGTGGATCTTGCTCAGTAGTAGCTGTAGTCAACACTTGCTTCCAAAAGAGGAAGGAACATAGAGTGACCTATAAGAGTGGAGGAAGGAGTACACAGGTCGACTACATTCTGTGTAGAAGAGGAAACCTGAGGGAGATTGGAGACTGTAAGGTTGTGGATGGTTGTGTGTAGAATGACTGTTGTTGTGAAGAAGAGAAAAAGAGTAAAATCAGAGAAGAAGACCAAATGGTGGAAGATGAAGAAGGAAGAATAAAATATATAACGTTTTTGAGCACGCAGGAAATTATTGTGCCAGAGTTTCAGTACAAAGGAACATACACAAGAATCACAAAATATAAAGATAACAGCTCAATAAATAAAAAGGAATAAACCGATTAATAGAATCCCCAAGTTATTGGTATTCATGTCCTTGATTTGTGGATGGAAACCTTAATCCTTTTTCTGACTGTATCTGCAACTGTATCTTTTTATTCAGACCATCACACTAACTCTTATTGCTTGTGATGTTTCTAGGGTGACTGGGTTTGGCTGAAGAAAATACCTTTTGGAAAGACAACAACAGCTGTCAATCAGAACACCCAGAATCTGTTTAGCCAGGTACAACAAGTAGTAGGTTCACAACTGGTAGACAAAAGAGATAAACTATGAAGCAAGTTGAACAAAGCATGACTTTCTTCATTTAGCCTAGCTTGACAAAACCCAATGGTCTACTAAGATATATTTCTATGAAGGTCTGGTGTTATTTGGTTAACTCAGACTGTCTGTTTTAGTTTCTGTACACCACACACAAAAGGGCATTCCACATATTCAGTGATTTTTCCACTCAGAATACAAAGATAAAGCAAAATAAGTGAGAAGAGTTTTTTTCTCAAAGGACAACAGACTGTAGCCAATGTGAAAATTTTAAATGGATGGATAGAAGAGCATAAGGACCACAGCCCCATACCATCTGATAGTAGGTTAACCTCCTACCAGAGAGTCAGGGGTTTGATCCACAATCTCTGACCTTCTGTTAGGTGTATGCTGGTGAAGATTCTCAGTCATCCAGGACATGATAAACACAAAAACGTTCAATACAGAAACAACTGGACTTTATTTGTAACAGATGACATTTCACTCTTCATCCGAGGAGCTTTCTCAATTCAAAGAGCAGAGTGTGGGAGTAAGGTTTTAAAGGCTGAGATAAGATACACACATACCTGTCACAGTCAGCGGCGCCCGCTGACCGTGACACATACCTGTGTTTTTTTCTTCTGTTAGGTGGTTAACCTCCTATCAGACAGTCAGGGTTTGATGCACAGCTCCTGACTGTCTGATAGGAAGCTAACTTCATATCAGAGGGTCAAGGGTTTGATCCACATCCCTTTCGGCATGCTGAAGTGTGCTTTGGCACTGTCTGCCCCACCTTTCACTTTTATGCTTATGGATGTCTAAAAATAAAAACACTGTGAACTCATCGGCTGTTCGGGGGCAAGTGCTGATTTCAGTTAGCATGCAGACCGAATTACATACAAAGGGGTATATTTTGTTAAACTGTGATTTTAGCTCATCACAGCAGAACATCTTGTTTTGTAGTACACAACCCTCAGTTTGTTACACAGCAGGCACACGTTGAACCCCCAGGAAACACGTTTGGTTTGTACTGAGACAAAAATGAATTGTTTTAATGTGTTTTCTTTCTGTGTAGTCCTACTGTTGTCCCTTTAGTTTTTAGTTTGATGGTGTGATACAGGGAAAAGACATGTAAAAGTCAATCATTTGAACAGGATTATTTTCTGTTTGTTGTCTAGTTGCGTGAGATGCGTCATGAGAACCTGAACCTGTACCTGGGTCTGTTTATGGATTCAGGCGTCTTAGCCCTGGTTGTGGAACACTGTCCTCGGGGAAGTCTGGCAGATCTGCTCGCTGACAGTAACGTGAGGCTGGACTGGATGTTCAAGTCCTCCCTGCTCATGGACCTCATCAAGGTTCTTCTGAGAATAAACCACTTTTATCTTCTTTTGTTGCAGATGAAGTATGATTAGAAAACCAGTCCTGATCCAACACTAGGGTGATGAAGTTATTCTTTTATGAATCATCAAGAGCAGAACATTTTGTGTATTCTTAATTTAGCTTAGTTTAGTGCATTTCTTTGTTCATATCTTATTACTGTTTTTTTTTTTTTTTACAATTTATACTTTTGTTGGATGTAACTGGGACCCTGTGTACACAATTTCGTTCCACCACATCTACCATATGTGGTGTGAATGACAAATAAAGAAAACTTAACCTTTAGTTTAACTTCCACAACTGTTCATTTTTAGAATTTCTCTGCAATTTCAAAATGGGCACAAATCTTATGTGCTTTTTTGTAATGACCATCAAGGCATTCGTGTAGAACTTTTTTCTTTTCTTCATTTGATCAGTTTCTTGTCGTGGTTCAGATGTGACATTTAATTTTGGCTCTGTCTGGGTTTTAGGGCATGAAATATCTACATCTGCGAGGTTTGGCCCACGGTCGTTTGAAGTCTACAAACTGTTTGGTTGATGGCCGTTTTGTTCTGAAAATCACAGACTATGGGCTTCCCATGATCCTTCAGTCTCAGAGTGTCAACCTTCCTGATGAAGCACAAGGTATGAAAATATTAAAGAAGTTAAGGACCCTGCATATTCTATCCAAAGTGGCAAAACGCACTTTCATTGAGGTAGTTGTGTGATGAAAATCACATCCTTTTTCTCAGAGCTGCTTTGCCCCTTCTTGACAGTTTTCTCACAGGCATGTGTGCTAAGGATTGTGTGATTGGTTAGAAGTTTGTGGGCGTGTCCTTCAATGTGGAAATGCACTCGGCCATTCATCTATAAGGCTCTTTAAGCACACACAGTCAAATGGACAAAAGCTCCTGGATGGATAGTGCACACATCATGCACAGAGGAGTCTGTCTGCTGAAAAGTGTGGTGCTCTCTTCATGATAGATTTGTGGCCAAACGGCGGCTGCAGGGATGGAGTGGAGACTGTTGGAAAGAAACCCGTGCAGTGTCGTATACTGCAGGGGGCGGGGCTTCCTAAGAGCTCTGCACTGCTGTCTTGTGGGAGATGAAAGATGTGTGAGAAGACTAACGTCCCACAACCACATGATTGTGCGTCGACAGGCTTTGGATGGAGTATGCTGGCCCTTTAGTCCAAGGTTCATCTATTAATTTATAATAGAATGTATTCAGACCCCAATCACTTTTTGTGTTGTTGCAGTTTGTTGTTGTCATTTAAATTTATTTATTTTTCTCAATCATCTACACACAGTACTATATATAAATATATATATATATATATATATATGTATATA
>JBBPBX010000606.1:113700-123801 GCA_038048925.1 Garcialebias charrua
GTGTTGACCTGAACTACTGGGGGGTTGCCGGGGGCGGGGCTGGTGCTGCGCCTTAACTAGGGCTGTTTGGACTCCCTGAGCTTGGCTCCTAGGTGCCGTGGTTGGACGACTGGCCAGGGTGGCTGCCAGGGCCTGGCGGGCGGTCGGCTGGGGGAGTGCGCTTGGTGTTTGCCGGTGTATGGGGTGGTCAGGGGTGTGGTCTCTCCGGGGTGGGGGGTGTCCTGTCGGCTGGGCGTGGCTTGGTCCGGATCTTGGATGTCGGCTCCTCTCCGTCCCAGAATGAATGGTCCAGTCTACCTCCTGGTTTGGGCGTGGGTTGCCCATATAGGGGGCGGGTACATGTCTTCGACAGAGTGTGTATTGGGAGCATGAATGGAATGTGTCATTATTATATGTCTTTGAGTGAGTGAGTGTGAGGATGAGGGTTGGATTGTGTGATTGTGACTGTGTATGACTGGGTATTTGTCAGGCTGGGACTTAGACTGCCCCCTCTTTGATACAGCTGGGGTGTTTGGTGTCACGCCCCTGCCACGCGGCTCCCTGGTGGGGTGTGCCTTTGCCTGCCGGCATGCTTGGGGCCCTTGATGTCTGGGGCTGGGCGCTTGGGTGTGTGTTGGCTCGGCCTGGTGACTGCCTGGTGGGGCTCGCATCCTCTGGTCCTGTTGGGCCTTGGCCTGGGGTGTGTGTGTCCTCAGGGCCCGAGCCTTTGTGCCCAGGCCTGGATCTGCCTCGGTGCAGCGGGTCCCGGCAGGGGCCTATGAGTTTGTCGCTATTGGCCCCGGGGGGTTACGACATGTGGTCGCTGGTGGGGTTCTTCCGGTTCTCCCCTATGGTCCAATCTGGGGGTGGGTGAGTGGTTTGTCCTGTGTGTATGGCCCTGGGGGCTCTGCGCTCGAGGTCACTCTTGGGGTCTTAGGCTCTGGTCCCCCCTTTGTCTACCTCGGGTCTTGGGGGTTGGGTCTCTGCTGCTTCACAGCCACTTTTAAATGTTCTATTAGAGAAGCCTTATATACTTATGCATGCTCTCAACCACACACAAATAGATGCAGGGATGCATATGTAGGTATCATATGTAGATATGTAGATGTGTATGTGAATATATATACATGTGTATGTATGTATGTTTTTATGTGTAGGTATGGGTATACAGGTAGTCCCCGACTTACGAGCGAGTTCCGTCCCTAGGGGGCGCTCGTATGTCAAAAATTCGTAAGTAGGATCACATAGTAAAAAAAAATATATATATATATATATTTTTTTTTTTTTTTTTTTTTTTTTTAAATAAATGAATACATGTACAGTACTGGACAGTCACCAAGCACTTAGCCTATCCTAACACAGTTTTTAAAGATGAAGGAATAAGTTGAATTGTCTCCCTTTCACATAAAGGGAGCAAGCTCCCTTTATGGGAATGGAGCCTGCAGGGAGGAGGGAGACAATTCAACTGACTCCTTCATCTTTAAAAACTGTGTTAGGATAGGCTAAGTGCTTGGTGACTGTACAGTACTGTACATTTATCTATTTATTAAAAATATACAGTATATACAGTATTTTTTTATTGTTTTTTATTTATAAATAGATAAATGTACAGTACTGTACAGTCACCAAGCACTTAGCCTATCCTAACACAGTTAAGGAGTCAGTTGAATTGTGTCCCTCCTCCCTGCAGGCTCCATTCCCATAAAGGGAGCTAGCTCCCTTTATGTGAAAGGGAGACAATTCAACTCACTCCTTCATCTTTAAAAACTGTGTTAGGATAGGCTAAGTGCTTGGTGACTGTACAGTACTGTACATGTATTCATTTATTAAAAAAAAAAAAAAAAAAAATTATGAGATGCATACTCGTAAGTCCGGGACCTCGTAAGTAAGAGCGCTCGTAAGTCGGGGACTACCTGTATAGCCTATATTTATAGAAATTTACTGCAAAGCCATAAATATTCTAAGTTCTGTATACATATGTATTTTGTTGCTGTGTTTTGTCATGTTCTTTGCAGGTGTACAGAAAGTGGTCGGGTGTTTTGCCTTGTGCTCTCTTTATGTTTACTGTACTGTATTTCTTATATTTTGTAGTCTTACTTTCTGTCTTTCTATTCTTTCCTTTCTTTCTATCCTATAAAAAAAACTCCACTAGAAAAAGAAAAAATATATATATATATAAGATAAAGATGTTGCTGTCTTTGTCGTTTTGCTGCTATTCTCAAAGATGAGCCCCTGTGGCCTTCATGAGGTTGCTATAGCAACAAGCCTGATAGTTTAGTTGATAAGCCTCAGGTTAGACTTTGAATGGTTGGAGTGGTGGATTGCTGTCTGGACTTTTCCACTGATGGAAATGAGCTGTATGTCAGGTTAGCAGAGATGCAACTCATTTTATTATTATATTTAAAGTAGCCTGGCCCTCGCCTTCCTGCACAGCTCCGCTCAATTCTCATTTCCCTTCACTGCACAGTCTGGGACTTCTCTCATAGACAACGATTTCTCCGGTAGATTTTTGACCGGACCAATCAGAGAACAGAAGGGGCGGAGTTTTTGGCCCCTAACCCACGCCCCCACCTGTCCCAGCGCGCAGCCAGCGAGCATTCGCATGTTCTCATTCAAAGCGATGCAAAGCGATGCAGGACTGTTTTATATTTGACACAAATGTGTTAAATTCCCCTTCTTAATCTCTTATCTGGAGTTTTATTTTGTTTTTTTTGCCAAAAGTCAAGTGATCGCTCGCTCCCGCCTCCTCTCCCTCCGCTGAGTGAAATGAACAAGGAAATGACTGAGGTTGTCACGAGAGAATTAAAGAGTCCCATCAGATTTCCTGGTCTTCTGGTGTGTTGGACCAGCGATCCATGGTTTTATTTTATTTTATTAGAACGTTTTATTAACATATAAACACAGAATATCCAAAGGCAGCGAGAGAAAATTCAGCAGGAGGCGGAGCTGAAGTCAAGTTCAGAAGACCACGGGGGAGCGCGCAGCCAGCCGCATGTTCTCATTCAAAGCGATGCAGGACTGTTTTATATGTGACACAAATGTATTAATTTCCCCTTCTTAATCCCTTATCTGGAGTTTTCTTTTGTTTTTTTGCCAAAAGTCAAGTTATCGCTCGCTCCCTCCTCCTCCTCTCCCTCCGCTGATGCTTCAGGTTGTCACGAGAGAATTAAACTCGTGTTCGTTGCTGCCCGAGTCCCATCAGATTTTCTGGTCTTCTGGTGTGTTGGACCAGCGATCCATGGTTTTATTTATTTATTTTATTAACATATAAACACAGAATATGCAACGGCAGCGAGAGAAAATTCAGCAGGAGGCGGAGCTGAAGTCAAGTTCAGCAGACCACGGGGGAGCAGCCATCAGCAGAGGCCACGCCTCGAGCAAGAATCGTTTCCCTATGGAGAAAGTCCAGACCCTAGTCCTAAGCGAAGTGAAGGACAAGGGTCTGGTTTTAACCAGGCTATATTTAAAGTAAAAACATATTAATATCAAATTAAATAAATTTCACTGACAATAAACTCTATGTCTGACCAGAATAATGCTGTACATCTTTGAAAATTTCCTGTTACCTTTCCGTTAATGTGTAGTGACTTACAGATGTAAGTTCTGTGGGTTCCTGGGTGAGCTGGGTATGAATGGTGTAAGATATGTCCTCAGAACGAACCCTAGTTTTGTCTGTTCAGAGACAGAACTCTTGTTCTGCTTCTCAAAGCAGATTAAAGCAGGCTGATGTCAAGATATGTCCTTAAAATAATAAAGGTTAAAGAGAAAAGAGGAAATTAGGCATGCAGCGTCTTTAACGACTGTCTGAGATATTATCCTTATTTGGAGATCAGTTTATCGCTTAGTGCTGCAGCACACAGAAAAATAGTTACATTACACCTGCTGAAACACTTCAACAGTTTAGTTAGTAGCCTTATTTGGTTATAAACATAGAGATATACTGATGTACATGGAAGGCTGTGCTCCATCCTCTGTAACCAGGCAGAGACTATATGAATAAGGTGCTTCCTTGTTTTGGGGCTTGTCAGACGTCGTCTGTGTGGTGATCGGACCCAAGCCTCAGCGGTGAACCTGTAACTTTTCCTGTCTTATCAAGATTAAATGGTAAAACGTAATCCTTTTCTGTTTGTTATTTAAGTCAACATGAGTTTTTTCTCCAAGTGGGAACAAAAGAACCTTCAGCAATGCCGTGACAAGAAGGCCCGGCAAAATTGGGGCAGAAATGGGTGTACTTTTTAAGGTTGTGTCCAGATAGGTTGTTCCTGTTGGTTGTTCTGTTTACTGTTGGGTTGGCATTTAGGTTCAGCTTGTTATTAGTGATTGTAAAATAAATGACAAGTGCTACAATAATGCCCCCTGTCATTGATCGATTTAAATAGTGAATGTTGCTAGTTTTCAAGACGAGTGTTTTTCTGGACTGGAATTGAACAGGGGGTGCAAATAAAATTCAGTGGTTTTGTTGCAATATATTCAAAATTGTAGGAGTTGCACTGTGTGTAAGAAGAGAAGTAGCTTTTTTTTTTTCTTTCTTTTTTTTGCTCGTCCAGGGTAAAGCAAATACTGATGAGTGGGGTGAACAATGGTGGGGGTTGGTGAACTTGGCCCATAGATTAATTTTCTGCCACCCCAGTCATTTGAGAAAACTAAACATTTAAGCAAAATAAAACTAGAGAACATGGTTTTCTTAAATGATAGGGATGGCAGATTTATATATTTACATGGTGGTGGCAATCTGTGTTGCCTGTTGCGTGTTTGTTTGTCCAGCACTTTGGTGTGGACTTGTTCCTGTTGAAAGTGCTTTATAAATAAAATGGTATGGTATGGTATGGTAATCTTGTGTTTTGACTTGATAACCCAGTTTTTGTTAGTGACTTTTCTTATGCCAGATGTAGCCGCATAACAAAATGGATGTTGGCACATTGCTTATTTTTTAAAGTTATACAGCTCACAATGGTAGCAGCCATCTTGAAATTTGTTGTGGCAACCCATATTTCTTTTGCTTTTTAACATTTAGGCCTCTTCTATCCAGGATCTCATTCTTTTGGTCATGATCCAAACCTCATTACCATAGCGCCATAAGTGAGGGTTGGGGAGGAGACTTTGCCTTAGGTGGAGAAGTTCAAGTTTCTATGACATTTTTCTTTTGAATAAAACAATTAGATGATGTGATACATTTTCAGATTTTTATTTTATTTTTATTAACATGATAAAGTATGGATACCCTGCTGGCTCATTCTTAATTACTTCCCTCTGAATCAATTTGCGATGCTGGTAAATGTTATGGCAAAACAGCAGTACACTAACGTGCAGTGAGAACAAGCTGCAGTGTAGCATGGATTCTACTATAGTTTATAATAACAGAAGCACAATGTATTAGCATTCCAGCAATTTATTTTACAGCTCTGTGAGACTCATGCTGTGATGATGCAGCTTGAGTCTGTTGTACTTTTTGGTGAGGTGTACCGGTAATCAGTAATGCATCTGCTGTGAACAATACTGGCAGATTTATAAACAGCCTACTCTGATATAATCTGCTTTGATGTAAGATGACATTTCTAACATCCCTCAAGCATTATTTCTGCTTCACCTTTTCCTTTAGAAGCGTATANTTGCCGTAGCATTTGTGTTGTATCTCGTCAATCTCAAGTTGTGATAGCAGTTGCCGTTTGCGGATGTTAGAACACTGAGCTATTAGGTGTTTGGCAGTTAGTGTTAACTGGGGGTATCGAATTAACCATTCCTTCTGCATTCTTTGCATGTAGCCTCTCTGATTAGGGTTACTTGAGTAGTAGCATTCTAACAGATCCATGTTTTCATCTCTCGACCATTTCCGTTTTGTTCCAGTAGCCCATTTTTCATCAGGATGCTCTGGTTCCCTAACACCTGACGCAGACCTTGTTTGTCCGGGCGACGTCTGAGCCGGCTTGTCGTGCATATCATTGTCTCTCATGTTATGAGGTAGGCAGTGGCTCAAAGGGTCTTGCCTAAGGACCCCACTGGATAGCTCAATTTCACTGTTGTAATTTTTGCCCCAGCCTGGAATCGAACCTGGGTCTCCTGGGTGAAAGACTAATGTCTTACCAATTGAGCTATCCAGTGCCACGTGCCAGTGCCAGTGCCAGTGGAACGGCATAACCAAGTGGCGGGCATACTGTACAGAAACATCTGTGCAGAATATGGACTGGAAGCCCCGAGATCAAAGTGGGGGACACCCCCGAAGGTGGTGGAGAATGACCGAGCTAAGATCCTGTGGGACTTCCAGATTCAGACGGACAAAATGGTAATGGCAAATCAACCGGACATTGTGGTGGTGGATAAACAACAGAGGAAAGCCGTTGTGGTGGATGTAGCAATACCAAGTGACTACAACATCAGGAATAAGGAGCATGAGAAACTGGAGAAATACCAGGGCCTCAGAGAGGAACTGGAAAAGACTTGGAAGGTGAAGACCACAGTGGTGCCTGTGGTCATTGGGGCCCTTGGGGCAGTCACCCCCAAACTGGAGCAGTGGCTAAAACAGATCCCTGGAACAACATCGGACATCTCAGTCCAGAAATGTGCAGTCCTAGGCACAGCCAAGATACTGCGCAGAACCCTCAAGCTCCCAGGCCTCTGGTAGAGGACCCGAGCTCAGAGAATGATGGAGACCACCCGCGGAGGGTGAGAAATAATATTTATTTATATATATATATATATATATACAGTATATACTGTTTTCTCATTCACCGTGTGATTGGTAATTGTTAACATACAGTATAACACACATCAGTTGAGTATCCTTTTTAACATTTCATTGACATTTGGAAGTTTTGCCATTGTGGAAACAAATTAACAAATTTCTCCATATAAGTATATTGCTGGTAGAATTACAGAATGTCATTCATTCATTCAATATCAAATTAAATAGATGGCCCTGCCAGAATCTGCTGATTTTCTTTCTAGCTAAACGCACAAGCGGTCCTTGGTGCAGAGCCATTAATCAAAGACTGCTTGCTGCTTGGAGCAAAAGCTTGCACACTTTCAGCTTTTCACTGAATAGTGCTGCCTTTCACAGCAATATAATATTCCATGCATGGTTCATAAATATGTTTTAACTAGATTATTATTATACCTTTATTTTACCAGGAAGAAATCCATTAAAATCATCAATCTTTTTTACAAGTATGTCCTGGATGACAAATTAAAACTAACCAACAAATGTACTTTTTATCAAAGTCAAAAATTCAAAGTCAACTTTATTGTCAAAACTGCAATATGTACAGGACATACAAAGGATTGAAATTGCCTTTCTCTCAGTCCCTCGGTGCAACAGTAACCATTTAAACACTAAAACACTGAAACATTTAATAAACATAAGCATAAAATGAAATAATAAAAGTAAAAGTGTAATACTGTCCTGAGTTTTTGCATAGTAGTTTTTGCATAGTAGTAGTATGAAAGTATGAAAAAGTTACACCAACACTAAAACACTAAACATTTAATAAACATAAGCATAAAATGAAATAATAAAAAGTGTAATACTGTCCTGAGTTTTTTGCATAGTAGTATAAAAGTGTAAAAAGTATATCTATAAAATAAAATGAAAGTTCTGGCATTGACATTTGTAATAGAGTGACAAAGCAGCATATGAAGTTTATGTACACAGTATATGTATGAGGTAGTTGATATTGGTATAGAGGTAAAGTGGCATATGCAATAAGGCTAGTAAAAAATAATATATATATCAGCAGTAGTGTAGATATAAAAAGTAGTGTGAATGTAAACAGTAGTAATAATTTTGTTGTAATGTTACTCCAGTTTCCTTCCACTAAACAAAAACATGTTTGGTTTATTGGTATAGATAGTGTGAATGGTTGTTTATGAGATGCTGTTAAGGACATAAATAATTATTTATTGTATATGTCGTATTATAGTCACTAGCATTCACTATAAATATGAGAAACTATGATATTGATGGGGGATGTAAAGGTCATGGATGTTTTTCTCTTATTAATGTCAAATGCTATAGAACCGTGTGTGAGTTAAGAGTTGTTTTGTATGAACAAAGTGGAGTCTGCAGGAGCATGGAGCCTGTACACTTGATAAACTTCGAGGCCCCTAAGCTGGAAAGCATAGTTGTCTTGATTTCACATAAGTTGATGCTCCTTTATGCTGTCCACGGGTAGACCTTGTGAGCAGGGAGTCGTATAACGTCATCTTGTAACCCTGTTTCCAATTGCTGCTTCATTTGCCAGGATTAAAACCTAGGTTTTCCTTTCCTGCGTAGCTTACTTACTTAATGAGTTGACGATGGGATAATTAAATTATCCAACAGACATGACGCGTAAAAACAAGAATAGTTATGTCCTAAAGGGCCTCTCGTACCTTTAGGCTCTGATGGACTTGCGACTTGTTCTGGGGTCACAAAGATATCTAGAGATATCTAGTGAAGCCTTTTGAATGAAAGACAAAATGTTTTCAACAAAAACAAATCCACCCAGAGGACCTGACTTAACTTTGTTGGATTTTTCTACCTGGATTATTCAGCATGTTTCAGGATATATAAATAAATCCACCCAGCTCCCCTGTGATCTGGAAAGGAAATAGATAGATGCAGAGATTCTATGAATTATTACACATCAGTTCATTTTATTTGTCTTGCAAAGTGATTTTTTTTTGTTAGCCACAGCTTTTGCTTTAATTCAAAGTAGCACTCATTAGCTGTTGTCAGCCATTTTCTTTTTAATGGCATCTATTTATCTGTACTCCCACAGCCCGACTACGGTAATAGCCAGTGTTCATTCACCAGTTAATGAGGTAATTTGTCCTATGTGTGCACGTGCGTGTGTATATTTTGGCATAAACAATGCTGGTCATTTAGCTTCTATTTATATGCAAACATCAGAGTGAGACATAGCCGAAAACAGTTTGGATATTTGCACAAGGTTAGCGCACAGCACGAACTGAGCGGATGCAAACGTCTCACTCAAACTAATTGTCTAGAAGAAAGTGTTTTTACATGATGACTCATCCCTTTCATCCCCACACTGCACCGGGGACAGATTTCGCTACGCAGACTGAGGGATCACTGCGAACAGGAGCTCACTGGAAAATTACAACAGCTCTGGAGGGAAGGACGATAACGGTCATGACTCACCCTGCTCTGAATCTTGGAGAGAACGAAGCTGAGCTCAGACATAAAACAGAAGAACTGTTTTTTTTTTTTCATTGCACATTGGGATTTGTATACAACTTAAAGATGACGACATTAGAAAAGAGAAAGTCTGTGGAAAATCTACAGATGCTAAATAAAGAAACAGATGGCAACCCCAAGACAAAATGAAGCTGAAAACATCTTGATGAGTCATTTTAGAAATATAAAGGCTTTTATGATGAAATATTGCGGCAATGATGTTTCAACCACTGGTGATTATCAACATTCTCCTACTGATGTTATCCAAGACATGTGTCTATAAATATGCTGTTAGAAAAGGCATTCATAAGAAAAAAAACAATAAAAACAGAGAAAGCCAAGGAATTTGCTCAAACTAGTTAATTTTTCATTTGTGGCAATTCAGATATTTCAATCAATATTCAGCCCCTTATCTCCAGTAATGAGCAATCTGAATGCTTCTGCAAAACAAAACAATTTGGACAATTTTATGCTTCCAATTTTGTGACAAGCCCTTTTTAATTTCAACATGACTGTGTCAGTGCACAAAGCAAAAACTATAAAGAAATGGTGAAATGATTTTGGTGTAAACAACCCCACAGAGCTCTGACCTCAATCCCACTGAGCACCATTGAACTGGACTAGAAAAAAGATTACAAACCAGACTTTCTTGTAAAACAAAACAAAAAAAACGGACCATTTTGAGCATTTATGAGCTCAGGAGCTGTCCTCATAAATGCTCCAAAGAATGAGCATGCAGAAATAACAACAAAAGCACTGTCAAAATCTTGTGGAAAACCTTCCAGAAGTAGTGGAAGCTGTTATGGCTGGACAAATGGAGACCAACTCTTACCTGTTCCTGTAGGTGTGATGGTGCAGTGTGGCAAAAGATGTTTGTTCACATATTGCAGGGTTTTCCAATCCAGGTCTTTGAGGGCCACTATCCTGTGTGGTTTACTTGTTTCCCTGCT
>JBBPBX010000607.1:0-48905 GCA_038048925.1 Garcialebias charrua
TGGTTTGATTTAGCTAGGAATTGGTTTCAGTTGCTGTATTCCTTGGACTCCCTTCTTTGTTAACACTACCGTGTTTTTATCTAATATACTCTTTACCTTATCCGTGACGTTGTATTTTGGCTTCACTGCAAATGCTGCTGGGTGATCCGGTGCTCTTACCCACACCTTCTGCCCAACCTCAAATGAAGTGTCGGAGACTGGTTGTTCCTTTTTATCCTTGAAGCCCCGCCCACTTTCCAGCGTCTTGAATCGACGTTGGTTAAGTTCCTCAGCGGGGGAAGGTCTTCCGGCACGACACCTGTCATTCAGGGCTTCCCCTATTTCCATAGTTTTGGTGCTCCATTCTTTGTTATTAGCATTTTTAGCTATCCAATTTTTGACCAAACCTATGGCTCTTTCGGCTACTCCGTTGGCTTGAGGTGTGTATGGCGGTGAATAGACACGCATCACCCCAAAAGTCTGACACCAATGGTCCACCTGTGCATTGCGAAAGTGTGTCCCATTGTCAGTTCTCAGTTCCTTTGGGATGCCTAACGATCCACAGACTTGTTCCAGCATGCTGACTACACTATTGCCATTAGCCTTTTTTGCCGGTTTAACTATCACATACCCCGACATTGAGTCCACTAGCACTAGAAGATATTTCTCTCCTTTCTTGCCAGTGACTCCCATTGGTCCAGCAACATCCATGCACACTGAGCCCCAAGGTATGATACTCTTGATAGTTTGTCCATCCACTCGGTGCCCACGACGTCCTGCATTGTATTGACCACATACCACACAGTCCTGCAGTACCTTGCGAATTTGCTTCATGGGAATCCACAGCTCCTGACTCTCCAACTCCTTACGTGTAGGTTGTACGCCCGTATGACCTAGCCCTTCATGCACGCCACGCACAACCTCTAACACGTACTCCTGTGGGACCCTTCGGCCCGCCGGGGTTCTTTCCCACTTCTCGATCCCGACAAAAACGATCTTTCTTTGTTGCACATAACGGTCCACTTCTTCATTTCCTTGCCAGTAGTTTCCTTCTTTAGTGTGGGATTTCTGGTGCTCCACCTCTAAATGTAGATTCAACCTTATTTCAGCTATTTTTTTCCACAAATCCTGGTGAGCCACCAATTTTCCCTTAGCACTTTCAAATCCATTTTCTTCCCAAATGGATAAATCCTCTTTCAGGGCTTGAGCACAGTAATAACTGTCGGTTACTACTCGTGATGTTTTTATTTTTCTGTGAGTTAGTTCAAGCAATCCTTCCAGTACTGCCGTAACTTCTCCAGTCTGAGCACTCCCTAGCACTCTCCCCCTTCTTCGGCAGCACTCGTTCCCTTGATACTTGAGGATAAATCCCCAGTGTGCTACTTGATCGGTCCCTTTCTTGGATCCGTCGGTGTAGAGAGTCCAGTCATGCGTTTTATGTTTTTCAGGTACCTCTTTTGTTACTTTACTGCTTGTAAAATCACGAGCACACGCACCCACACACATTTTAGTGTGAGGAGCACTGTCTCTTATCTTAAACACAGCTGAGACACAGGAGAAAGTCAGGCCTTGGTTCAAAAGAAAAGAGAAAAGCTTCAGATGGGAATGTGAACTTTTGTGAAACAGAATTTTATTGAAGCAAAATATTTTCTGTGTATCATATAATTAACTGAAGATATATGATTATAGTATTGTAGGTATAGTAATGTTATTTTATGTTTTCTTTTAAGATTCACGGTAAACCAAAGAGGTTCTCCACTGCTGGGTATTGAAAAATAGTTTTGAATATTACATAGCACGTTAAAAGAGTGTTTATTCCACAGTTTGAGTAAATTTAGGTAAAAGTTGAGGATCTGGGTGAAAGTTGAAGACTTGTTCTGACTGAAAAAATTGGAACTTTGCCCACATGACAGATGGCATTAAGTCATTCTCTGCTAAGGGAGGGTGACAACTGAAAGAGACATTATGTCACCAGTCCGGTGAAGGCTGAGAAAGTTACCTCATCACTGACCAATGAAAAAACAGGAAAATGACATGGTTGTCTAGAATAGTGGGGGTCAAACCCTTTTCTTGACTATAAATAAGGCTGTCTGAGAGGAGAAAGGGGCTGAAGATTTTTTGAAGACCATTTGGATTACTGGACAAAGACGGACGCTCTGGAACTAAAGAAGAAGATAGAATATTCTAAAAAGACTCTCCTTGGACAAAAAAGGAGATATTTTTGCTTCAGCCTGGATCCCTTGCTATTCTTCTTCAAAAATTGGATTAATTACAGAGCTGGAATATAGCCTCAAATCTTGATTCAGGATTGAGGTATTTTTTCCTTGCCTTTGGTAAATAGCCCCTGTGGATTTGCCGAACAGAAGGTAAGGAAATATTCCCATTCTTGTCCAGAGCATTAAAATTATATTAAATATAGTATAACAAGCAACAAGACTGCTACTATCTGAAAACAGAAAATCAGTTACAAGGATAACTTTGTTTGGTGAAAAATTTGATGAATTTTAGAAGAACCGAGCGCTGACAGGCTGTTTATGTTAGTGGAACACTGTGTACTTTTTATCTCCGCTCTGCTGTTGAGGGCCTCACGGCAGCTCGACTGAGCAATGATGGATTAAAAGCCGCTCTTTTGTGGAATACTATTTTTCCTGATCTAAAAATATTTTTGTGGAACAAAACAACATCTTTTGATAAGATTCAACAATAATTATGGAATACAATTGGCTGAAGTTGCTGAAGTCATGAGGAATTAGTTGAATTTGCTGGATACTTTAAGAAGATTGGATTGATTCAAAAATAGTTTACTCCAGGACGAAAGAAGTGTTTTGGCGGCATCGGGATCTGCTCTGACGGGTCTTGGCTTATCAGCTTGTTTAAGCTAAGGGAACACCGCTTCTGACGCCCTGGTTGTCAGTACCGCAGAGCAGATGATGGAAGACCTTGAGGAATTATATTGTGGAAAGAAGACTTGGATTAATGCCTGCATTCGGAGAGCTGATTGATTTTAAATCTGGAAAAGTTTAAAGAGAAGTTTTGTGCGTCGAGAGATCAGACTGCAGCGAGCTGAATGTTTGGAAAACAATCTTTGATGGATTAAAGCTGATTTTGCTGAAGGGATCCTGAAGATTGGAAAGTCAGTTATTGTTTTCGGGTCACCCGGTCTGACCACGGAGTGAGACCTACCAGCTGGAAGCTGACTGACCTTGGATATTCGGCTAGGAGAACACGATGTTCTAATTTTAGCCTCAGGCCTGCTAAGGAAGGCCTTGTTCACCAGCATCGCAGAACTGAATGGATTACAATATCTTTGAATGGATAACACTTTTGAGGAATAATTGATTTGCCTAGGAGGATTACCAGATTTTTTGGCCTTGAACAGTTTTGATGGATTACAACTGGGATTTTTAACATAACAGAATTACCTGGAGGTTTTTATGTGGGATTAAACAAAGATTTGTCCAGTTTGCTGGAGTGCAGACTTCTGATTGGAGTACAACAGCATCACCTGGAGGTTTTTCTGTAGAAAAACAACCAGATTTCCGGATAGGATTGTAAAACAAGTTTTTCTGGCGGAAATAAAAACACAAGTTGGAACACACCAAGATTACCTGGATGGATTAAACATATTTGATCGGAATCAGAATATTGTAGAATAAACCAACATTTTAGAAGATTATACAAATTATACATTGGATTGCAACTGAATTCAATTAAAGCTAAAAACACATTAAGGCCCAGCGTGTGGAAGACATCTTTTGTGAGCTGTGAATCATTTAATTCTCTTAAATGCAAATCATGTAACCTGATTAAATCTTTTCTGTAGTAAGTAGTGCTTATGCTGTTATCCCCTGCAACTAGAAAAATAAAGAAACATAAAAACGTACAAATTTGGATTTTCCTTGACTCACCTTGATATTAAATGATGGAAAACTTGGTTCAAGATAACAACAAAGATTATTGGAGGTTTTGAACGGTTTTGTTAGCCAAAAAGAGTAAAACAATATCCTAGAACCTTATTTTCCTAGGTTCTAAAACTAACCAGACGGATAACAATTACTATCTACTAGAGGTAATCTGTCGTTAATGCGTGTTTCTCCGTGAGATACGATCTGACTCCATTCTGCTAAGTCGGGCTATCGGCGGAGTGAAACAGGATATGACATGCAGATTTGAAGACAGTAACAGTCTGGTTGAATTACCTCGTCTCAGCCTTAATCCTAACTAATCTTGAGACATATCGGGTAATACTCGTGTGCAAGGATAAAAGTTAAAAAACCCGTTACTGGAGAGGTTGGAGTGAGGACTTGTCGCAAGATCCTGCGGCTAACCTCACTCACGTAGAATTAACATGGCGCCCAACGTGCTTAAAGCATAAAGAACTCAAGATAACAAGGCGTGAGTCAGTGGACTGACAAAGCACCAAACCACAACTCTCCTTGGGTGGAGGAGTTGTGACGTCCCAACGTGTTTTTGAAGAAAGAAGAACTCAAGAACTCGAGACAGAAGCGCACGCCAAACCACAACTCTCCTGGGTAGAGGAGTTGTAGCGCAGCTGGACTAGCCACCAGCTGAACACCACGGGTGGTAGGGCAAAGAGGGCTTACTAAGGACTACTGACCATAGTTTAGAGTAAGTTAGCAGCAGGTCTGTTTTCATCCCAAGGTACCGGGACATAAAGTCTGGAGGCTTTGAAAACAGACAACTCGAGACGGCAAAAACGAAGAATGACCACGGGTGTGGCACCAGTAGGACTGGTGGACCAGTCCAAAATGAACGATCCAACTGAAACAAAACCTGAGCTGGTATCTACTACCACGACGGAGGATTCTCAAATCCAACAGGCAAAAGAAGGCATGGATCAAGGACGACACCCCACATCAGTCTGGAATCGACTCGGACGAACAGTTCCTCGAGAAAAAGATGTTGGGGCTCTGAGAGTGGTAGTAAAGGGAAGTAAGAGAGAAGTGACCTTCATTGGGATGCCTGGTGAGACCTTGGTCCTCAAGATCGATCAAGCAGTAAAGTCTTGTGACCTAGACAAACAATGTTGGGATGAAAAGAGAAAAAACGGGATGAAACAAAATCCAACACGGCCAAAAGCAGCCCCTAGGGCTCAACAACAAAACCAACAACAAAGGGGATTTCAAGCCGAAGCAGCTAACACAACACCTCGAAGATGGGGCGACTATGTGCCCTCAAAAGAATATGCTAAAATGACCCCTGATGAAAGAAAGGCCCTTCATGAATTCCGACTGAGAAGGGATGGGGGACCAGCTGAATAATGGCCGAGAGGTTGCGTGTCACCCTTGATAAAGATTATTAGGACGTGTCGAAATCTATGCCAAAGTGGATGAAAACCTTACCTAATAGTCTTTGGGGCAGAGGTGTCCGTGACGCAGAAACCTAAAAACAATATAACACCTTACAGTTAAATTGGCAAACAGGACTGTACAAAATCCTGTGAAAATATCCCCGAAGTAACAGAACAAAGAGTGAATGAAAGCGAATTCTCCCCGGTTGGGAAAGAGAAGTTGATGCAAATCATTAAGTCAGCCTCTATGGCTAGATTCTAAAACAACTGCGGAAATATAGGTCCGAAAACCATGCACCCAATAGAGAGAGTGCCAGGAAGTGTTCTGACTGGAGAAGTTATGGCAGTACTAGAAGGATTGCTTGAACTAACTCACAGAAAAATAAAAACATCACAGTAGTGACCAACAGTAATCACTGTGCACAAGCCCTGAAAGTGGATTTATCCATTTGGGAAGAAATTAGATTTGAAAGTGCTAAGGGAAAAGTGGTGACTCACCATGATTTGTGGAAGAAAATAGCTGGAATCAAGCTGAATCTACAAGTTGGAGGTGGAGCGCCAAAAATCCCACACTAAAGAAGAAAACTACTGGCAGGGCAATGAAGAAGTGGATCTTATGTGCAATAGAGAAAAATCGTTTTGTCGATCGAGAGTGGGAACAAACCCCGGCGGGCCGAGGGTCCCACAGGAGTACGTGTTAGAGGTTGTGCGTGGCGTGCATGAAGGGCTAGGTCATACGGGCGTACAACCTACACGTAAGGAGTTGGAGAGTCAGGAGCTCTGGATTCCCATGAAGCAAATTCGCAAGGTACTGCAGGACTGTGTGGTATGTGGTCAATATAACGCAGGACGTCGCGGGCACCGAGTGGATGGACAAACTATCAAGAGTATCATACCTTGGGGCTCAGTGTGCATGGATGTTGCTGGACCCATGGGAGTCACTAGCAAGAAGGGAGAGAAATATCTTCTAGTGCTAGTGGACTCCAGGTCAGGGTATGTGGTAGTTAAACCGGCAAGAAAAGCTAATGACAACAGTGTCGTCAGCATGCTGGAACAATTCTGTGGGTCGTTGGGCTTTCTAAAGGAACTGAGAGCTGATGATGGGACACACTGTCACAACGTACAAGTGGATCATTAGTGTCAGACTTTTGGGGTGATGCGTTTTCTCACTGCCCCCCACGCCTCAAGCCAACAAAGTTGCAGAAAGTACCACAGGTTTAGCCCAAAAATTGGATAGCTAAAAAATGCTAAATACCAAAGAATGGAGCACTAAAACTGTGGAAGTAAGGCAACCCTTGAATGACAGGCGTCGAGCTGGAAGACCCTCCCCCGGTGAGGAGCTTAACCAACGTCAATTTAACATGCTGGAAAGTAGCGGGGCCTCAAGGTCAAAGAGGAACAACCAGCCTCCAACACTTCATTTGAGGTTGGACAAAAGGTGTGGGTCAGAGCACAGGATCACCCGTCAACAGTTGCAGTAGAGCCAATATACAACGCCACAGACAAAGTGAAGAGAATATTAGACAATAACATGGTTGTGTTAACAAAAACAGGGAATCTGAGAAAAAGAGCAACTGAAGCCAATTCCTAGCTAATTCCAAACCAGAAACCGGATTATGGCCAATGAACCAAGTACCATGCTCCCCTATCGTAGAATGGCCACTATATGCGGGGGAGTTATCTTAAGAAGAACAACCTCAGAGCTTTGGGCAGGTAGGGCTCTGAAGACCTTGGAGTACGCCAAGAGAAGATATCTGTCAGTAGAATGAAAAAGATCTGTCAGTAGAATGAAAAAGATCAAGTGGAACAAGCTGCAAAACAGCTGTGAAGTCAACATGGAACCTACTGGCCTACCCATTTGGTGGGAAAGACCAGGAGAAGTTAAGCCCCTCTAACTTGAGGTGAAGAAAAAAGACTAAGCCCCTCAAACCTGAGGCGAAGAAAAAAATAAAAATGAAACTGTGAGCCCCTCAAACCTGAGGCGAAGAAACAAAAAGAGATGAAAAATAAGCCCCTCAGAGCTGAGGTGAAAAGAAAAGATGTACGGGAGTTGCAACTAAAACCCGTAAAAGTAATGGATGCTTTTATTTGTGGGAAATGTAGGACCACAGTTTTACCAAGAGTAATGATCTTCACACAATGGGATTTGAGTGAAAGAGGCCCAGAAGATTGTACCTGTAAATGGGAGGGGACTATGGTGAAGTACTGTGTACATTGTCAAACGGGGCACAAAGGGTAGACACGCCCATAAGACCTGACTCCACCCAGTGGATTAAAGTCTCAGTACAGATGATCGTGGCTCCACACAAGGGAGTGTGTTCGGTGGGAGCTACGATACAGCTGATCGAAGACAATAAGGACGACACAGAAAAGTCCCAACCCAGTAAAACAGAGAAAAAGCAAAGTGTACTCAACGCTTGGGCAAGCAAGACATTTCTGAGGAAATGGAGGCACACGAACAAGGAAATGGACAACTAAAAACTGAACGACGGGGCGCTAGAATCATCAATGGATCTCATCATCGCAGAAAGAAAGGTAGAGAATTATTAGATCAAATCGTGAGGTGTCCAAATTATATCTGGAAAGGGAGAGATAATATAAAATCTGCAAAAATCATCGAAACATGCTGGTCCTGGGACAGAGACCCGCTTTACAATGACTCAGACTCAGAGGACGAGGCACCCACTTATGTGTGGAATTTGCTGATTCAACGATCCAGGACAGGACCGTATCAACCAGCTCTAATTGTACGGAAAGAACTAGTAAAGTTAGACCGTCCCAGAAAAGATTACACCCTAAACTTTAACAGAACCAAAAATTACTACTGCTCATGTATAATGTTCTACAGGAACAAAGACCTAACTAAAGGGTCTCTTAGAGGTATCACTGACTATGCAGTAACAAAAGACTCATGGAGAATGCCATACATCCCCAGCCCAATGGGGACACCATGGATCTTCAATGTTGTCTATTTAAAAGTACTCGGAATGCAATTCAAAATCAGATGGGGCCATAATTACAGAGAGCCACATCAAACACATTTCTGCGAGATCTCCATAGGGGAGTTGGAGGTTTGGACAACAAGCCGAGCCATGAAAATAAGCATCTACAACCGGGAAACTAACCCAAACAAAATAGTGGTTGAAAACACTGAGCTACCCCTACGAATGCTGTGTGATCGAGTCTGCACGCCCATCAACGATTGGGAAGAATACCCAGTACGAATGGCTTACAGGACGACTGTATCGTACAGAGGACACCCACTTGTCAGTACGGTAACAGCGTTGGAAGAATGGGGTGAACACTATGTGCAATATGGAAGAAAATCCAGGGAAATGTTCAGACAGAGACTGTGGGAGGCGGAGGAACAGCGCCGAAGAGGTGAGGACCCATCTGACGAACCTTTTTGTGGGCTGCAAGGCCCCCAGCTTGAACCTGCATGTTGGGGGGTCTACCAATGGAAGTGGGTGTGGAGAGGGTTGAGACCAGAATTGCCACACCCATCTCCTCTCTGCGTGGAACTGTACAAAGGACGTGTGAAAGGAAAAGAGGGCCAGGTCCCAGTGAGAGTCAAATGCGACCACATTGGCAACCTGGAACGCCCACAGATGGTTGACCACCTCACACCATGTAGCATGCAGAACCCCATAGAAGAGCAGTGATAGAGAAAGACATAATAGACTCAAGACCGATCGCCAAAAATACCAGAAAGTCTCATTTGGATGAACCATCAAGAAGAATATCACCCTAAGCCTTGTCCTCCAACCTCACCATGGATATTTAATGTGGTCTACCTGACGATAAAAGGAATGAATCAAATTGAGATGGGGACCCAAACCCCAACAGAAATGGCCACTGGAAGGACCCCAGCCTGAACCTAACAATGGTTGGTGATTCGGTGGAAGTGGGTGTGGTAAAGATTGCAACCTGGATGGCCACACCCCTCTCCACTATATCTGGAGCTCCTCAAAGATCGAGTGACCACAACTCACAGGCCCTCGAAGAGGGAGCCCAGAGCTAAAAGAAGCAAGGTCTTGGAAAAGAAACTCTCTCAACAATGACTCACCTGGAAAGTAGACTAAGTCGAGATGATTCAAACAGCGATGCAGATCCACACATCAATGAAGAAGATCCACACATCTATGAAGATGTACCACAAATCTATGAAGATATGGCGACCCCTGACCGACCTAAGGACTGTTTAAGGATTATGAGAATGGATAAAGCAACTTGTCTACGAACCCTGCTGCGGGGATTCGTAGTGTTAATAGGCTTAGTTATGTTGTTGGTTATTTTGTATCAAGCCGGAATCAGACCATGGAGCCTAACGCATGTAAAAGTCTCCCATGGGAGATCCAAATATGCAAACATGACCTGCTGGGACACCACGCAAAGAGACATCTTCGTACCATGGGACAGAAATGAAACTGTTGAAAATCTTACCAAGACCTGGGAAAGAGTAAGACTAGCAGGCTATCCAGCTTGGATGGACCAGCTGAGAAACACCCCTGAATGGGTGTCAGCAGTAGAGGCTGAGAACCTAACGGGGCCTGACAAACCCCACTTCAAGGTAATCAATCTACTGATTTTGCCTGAAGGAATTGTGACCTGGATAATGCTCCTGCATCACAACATAAAAAGGACAACGAGATGTAACTGGATTCATCTGGACAAAGAAACCCCTGAATGGCACTGTGATTGGGGCTGTAGACCACTAATGGGATTATGCCACCAGGGTTACTGGGAGGCTGAAGTGATTTATCCTGCCCCACTGAAGGATGACAGCTGCCAAGCCATACTTCCTCGTTGGGAATTTTGGGGTAATATTCATCTGGACTGTGACAAAGTCCCTCCTTTCATCAGAAGAAACCGAACTGGAGAACATCAAAACCTAACCAAAAGTCAAGACTGTCCACACCGTAAAACACAAGACGGTGCCAGAATCAACGCTACTGAGCAAAGTCCCAAAGTACGACCCAGGAGGTTTGATTCCGAAAGCAGAAAGAAATTGATAATTTTAGCCAACACCGCTTAAAACCCCCCCCCGGCTCTTGCTAGTATATAGAATTTAGTTTACTTATTTACTTCTTTACTTATTTCACTTATTTACTTATTTACAATGTCCTGATACAACCGGCCCAGCTAAGCCGGAAGAACCTGACGACGCTATCCCAGTCAGACCAGCAGTAGCTGATCCCATTGACTCAGAGTCTGACTTGATTCTTGAAGACCCACTGTAACACCACCGCTTCAGTAGGTGTGGATGGCAATGCTGCCTACTCGCCTGAAGGATATCTGAAGCCAGGGAGAATGCTGAAACAACTGATGCCTCATGCCAGTGAGAATGCTGATCCTGATGCTCGATCAACAAGGGAGAACGATGAATCATTGACCACTACAGGATCTCCGGAGATGACCTGAGGAGATGACCTAAGGAGATAACCTCACCTCAGTCGGGCGGAACACGTGGAACTGACCAGGATGACTACACCATGATAGAGGTTGAGAAGAAGCGAACAGCAATCCAGGGTCCAGAGGCACCAAGGATCCTGCGTGACCTGACGACAACATCTCGGGGTCCCAGATGGCGTGAACACAGATGACGATGAGTATTAACATGGGACTTGTTCGAGAAGTACAGCCTGTTTTCAAGCAGGGGATGTCAAAGTATGCAGGACTTTTATATTGAAAACAGACTGACTTAAGACACACATCAAATTCACGTTCACGCACACACACAAAACCAGATTGATAACGCATATATGATCACTCACAGGCCCTGAGTACAGGGTGTACAAAAACACAATTGTTATATATGGTTTTTAAACCTTGGTTCTAATCATGGCATTTTTAATTTACTGACAGAGAAAACATGGAGTATGCTTTGTAACTTTTGTTTGTATTCTGGTGCCTCGTCTTTGTGGTTTGAACAAACATTATTTGTTAAATACTCTGATACATGCTCAATAATCCAGGTAGAAAAATCTAAAAAAGCTAAGTCTGGTCCTCTGGACATTCAAAAAATAAACTACATTTTTTTGGCTTTGTTTTGTTTTATTTTTTGAATGTCCAGAGGACCAGACTTAGCTTTTTTAGATTATTTGTTAAACCTGTTATGGTTAGTTGTGGTTAGTTGGAACGGGCTCTGCCCTCTGTAGTAACACAGCAAGCCTTGCTATGCCTGCACACAGCAAAGGTCATATATGCATGCTCACTCAGGCCCAGGAGGCCTGAACAGAATTAGGTCAAGTAGATAAGAACGCAAGAAGGCCTCAGAGGCAAACCTTTCTGCTGTTAGTTTTGCTGAGTTTTGCTGTGTTGTCAAATAGAACTCCCCAAAATAAATAGAAAGAACACTTTGTTAGATGAGCTGAAGGCCTCTTAAAACAGAGCTCTGTGATTCAAGGCCTGTTAAAAATGAAAAGAGTTTTTAAAGCATTTAAAACAAAGATAATTAAAATAAAATGTAATCTTTGAATGAGCATTTTTTGAACCATGCTACAGCAGCCAGACACAGAAGCTCTAACGCACACACACACACCCACGCGCACACGAGCACACGCACCCACACACACATACATTTTAGTGTGAGGAGCACGGTCTCTTATCTTAAACACAGCTGAGACACAGGAGAAAGTCAGGCCTTGGTTCAAAAGAAAAGAGAAAAGCTTCAGATGGGAATGTGAACTTTTGTGAAACAGAATTTTATTGAAGCAAAATATTTTCTGTGTATCATATAATTAACTGAAGATATATGATTATAGTATTGTAGGTATAGTAATGTTATTTTATGTTTTCTTTTAAGATTCACGGTAAACCAAAGAGGTTCTCCACTGCTGGGTATTGAAAAATAGTTTTGAATATTACATAGCACGTTAAAAGAGTGTTTTTTCCACAGTTTGAGTAAATTTAGGTAAAAGTTGAGGATCTGGGTGAAAGTTGAAGACTTGTTCTGACTGAAAAAAATGGAACTTTGCCCACATGACAGATGACATTAAGTCATTCTCTGCTAAGGGAGGGTGACAACTGAAAGAGACATTATGTCACCAGTCCGGTGAAGGCTGAGAAAGTTACCTCATCACTGACCAATGAAAAAACAGGAAAATGACATGGTTGTCTAGAATAGTGGGGGTCAAACCCTTTTCTTGACTATAAATAAGGCTGTCTGAGAGGAGAAAGGGGCTGAAGATTTTTTGAAGACCATTTGGATTACTGGACAAAGACGGACGCTCTGGAACTAAAGAAGAAGATAGAATATTCTAAAAAGACTCTCCTTGGACAAAAAAGGAGATATTTTTGCTTCAGCCTGGATCCCTTGCTATTCTTCTTCAAAAATTGGATTAATTACAGAGCTGGAATATAGCCTCAAATCTTGATTCAGGATTGAGGTATTTTTTCCTTGCCTTTGGTAAATAGCCCCTGTGGATTTGCCGAACAGAAGGTAAGGAAATATTCCCATTCTTGTCCAGAGCATTAAAATTATATTAAATATAGTATAACAAGCAACAAGACTGCTACTATCTGAAAACAGAAAATCAGTTACAAGGATAACTTTGTTTGGTGAAAAATTTGATGAATTTTAGAAGAACCGAGCGCTGACAGGCTGTTTATGTTAGTGGAACACTGTGTACTTTTTATCTCCGCTCTGCTGTTGAGGGCCTCACGGCAGCTCGACTGAGCAATGATGGATTAAAAGCCGCTCTTTTGTGGAATACTATTTTTCCTGATCTAAAAATATTTTTGTGGAACAAAACAACATCTTTTGATAAGATTCAACAATAATTATGGAATACAATTGGCTGAAGTTGCTGAAGTCATGAGGAATTAGTTGAATTTGCTGGATACTTTAAGAAGATTGGATTGATTCAAAAAGAGTTTACTCCAGGACGAAAGAAGTGTTTTTGCGGCATCGGGATCTGCTCTGACGGGTCTTGGCTTATCAGCTTGTTTAAGCTAAGGGAACACCGCTTCTGACGCCCTGGTTGTCAGTACCGCAGAGCAGATGATGGAAGACCTTGAGGAATTATATTGTGGAAAGAAGACTTGGATTAATGCCTGCATTCGGAGAGCTGATTGATTTTAAATCTGGAAAAGTTTAAAGAGAAGTTTTGTGCGTCGAGAGATCAGACTGCAGCGAGCTGAATGTTTGGAAAACAATCTTTGATGGATTAAAGCTGATTTTGCTGAAGGGATCCTGAAGATTGGAAAGTCAGTTATTGTTTTCGGGTCACCCGGTCTGACCACGGAGTGAGACCTACCAGCTGGAAGCTGACTGACCTTGGATATTCGGCTAGGAGAACACGATGTTCTAATTTTAGCCTCAGGCCTGCTAAGGAAGGCCTTGTTCACCAGCATCGCAGAACAACTGAATGGATTACAATATCTTTGAATGGATAACACTTTTGAGGAATAATTGATTTGCCTAGGAGGATTACCAGATTTTTTGGCCCTGAACAGTTTTGATGGATTACAACTGGGATTTTTAACATAACAGAATTACCTGGAGGTTTTTATGTGGGATTAAACAAAGATTTGTCCAGTTTGCTGGAGTGCAGACTTCTGATTGGAGTACAACAGCATCACCTGGAGGTTTTTCTGTAGAAAAACAACCAGATTTCCGGATGGGATTGTAAAACAAGTTTTTCTGGCGGAAATAAAAACACAAGTTGGAACACACCAAGATTACCTAGATGGATTAAACATATTTGATCGGAATCAGATTATTGTAGAATAAACCAACATTTTAGAAGATTATACAAATTATACATTGGATTGCAACTGAATTCAATTAAAGCTAAAAACACATTAAGGCCCAGCGTGTGGAAGACATCTTTGGTGAGCTGTGAATCATTTAATTCTCTTAAATGCAAATCATGTAACCTGATTAAATCTTTTCTGTAGTAAGTAGTGCTTATGCTGTTATCCCCTGCAACTAAAAAAATAAAGAAACATAAAAACGTACAAATTTGGATTTTCCTTGACTCACCTTGATATTAAATGATGGAAAACTTGGTTCAAGATAACAACAAAGATTATTGGAGGTTTTGAACGGTTTTGTTAGCCAAAAAGAGTAAAACAATATCCTGGAACCTTATTTTCCTAGGTTCTAAAACTAACCAGACGGATAACAATTACTATCTACTAGAGGTAATCTGTCGTTAATGCGTGTTTCTCCGTGAGATACGATCTGACTCCATTCTGCTAAGTCGGGCTATCGGCGGAGTGAAACAGGATATGACATGCAGATTTGAAGACAGTAACAGTCTGGTTGAATTACCTCGTCTCAGCCTTAATCCTAACTAATCTTGAGACATATCGGGTAATACTCGTGTGCAAGGATAAAAGTTAAAAAACCCGTTACTGGAGAGGCTGGAGTGAGGACTTGTCGCAAGATCCTGCGGCTAACCTCACTCACGTAGAATTAACAATGGATAGGGCACAGTGTGTTGAAATACTTCGTATTTTTTTGACCGATACCTCTTTGGGAACCAGTCAATCAATTAAAAAAATACTGTTGCAGGTGAAACATGTTTAAATAATCGACAAGTGAATTTTAAATGGGTTAAAACATTTAATTTGGACAGGTGTATTTATTTTTTTATTAACCTTTATTTAACCAAGCAAATCCCACTGAGATCACAGATCTCTTTTTATAAGTGAGGCCTGGGCCTGAAGGCAGTCTAACATGCATGTTTTTGTTCTGATAGAGGAAACCGGAGTACTCTTAAAATAAATAAATAAAAACGCACGAGAACAACATGCAAACTCCACACATACCCCAGGACCTTCTTGCTGTGAGGCAACAGTGCTAACCACTGAGCCATCGTGCTGTCCAGTGTAAAAACTGGACTGAAAATGGGCAAATAAGACGGCAGGGGTCGTTCAAAGGTCACGTCGTCAGTGCAGTTCCAGTGTTGCTCTCAGGTCATCATTACCTGCAGCGTCCCCTTTTCTTCCTCTGCTCCTGTAACCTGGAACACCTTGAAACAAGATCTGGAGCTATCGATTTTGATTTCTTGAAGGGATTTTAAACCATTGAAAGGGTCGTAAGAAACGAAGCACATATGTTCTTTTTTTTTTTGTATTTTACATAGTTTTATAAGGCACCTTGATTTTATTGCTTTATACCACTTTTTATTTTAATAGCATTTTCTTCTTGTTGTTGTCTGTACTGTATATGTTCTGTCTGAAACAGGTCTCTCTTGTAAATGAGTCCTCGTGACTCAATGAGACTAACCTGTATAAGGTTGAATGAATGCAAAAAAGTGAACTCTAAAGATATTCAAAAAGTCTTGGATATTACTGCAAAACAAAAAAACATGGCTCCTTTTTGGCTGAATTTAAAGGGAAGAAGAGTTAGGATTGTGCTTTTGTGTGCTGATGACGGGGCGGCCGTGGCGTAGTGTTAATGGCAGTCGTCCCCCGATCGGAAGGTTAGCGGTTCGAATCCCGGTTCCCCACACCATGTGTTGTTGTGTCCTTGGGCAAGACACTTAACCCCGAGTTGCTCCCGGTAGGACTGGAAAGCGCCTTGCATGGTAGTCTGCCGCCACCGGTGTATGAATGTGTGTAGCATTCAATGTGTGTAGCGCTTTGAGATTTTCACTAATGAAAAGCGCGTTATAAATTGAATTCATCATCATCATCATCATCATCATCATCATCATCATCATCATCATCATCATCATCATCATCATCATCATCATGTAGAAATGTTTGTAACACTTTACAATAAGGTACCGTACACAAAATTTGATTAACTACGGTACTAGGGAACGCCTCAGGAAGTAGTTAACCAGTACTTATAACACACAGCCAAGCTTTATTAGGAGAGTACTGGTTTGTTACCACAGAAACCGAGGAGAAATTCTCCATGTGGGTTCTGAATAAACCCTGCACCAATGAGGTCACAGCTTGTAATTATAAAAAAACCTAGTGATTACTGATTTTATTGGATTTTCTCTTTTGTAAACTTGTTGATGAAAGACATAATCAATTTCATAATCGTGCACTGCTGTCATCTTAACTATGTATCATTTACTGAGTACCAAATCAATGCCTGGCTATCATTTTGTTCACTGATGTAGTGAAGCATCATAACAAGTACTTACCGATGAACCAGTCATTAATTAATCACTATGTGACCATTACCTATTGGTTTGTTTCTGTGGTAACGAAGTCGTAGCCCCTTAATAAGGCTTGGTCATGTGTTCCCTAGAAAGTACTGGTTAACTATTAGCTCTTGATTTGTTCCTCTTTAGTTTCCTTGGTAACTACTCATTAGTTCTTGATTAGTTCCTCTTCATTTACAAGGTACAGTAACTAACCAGTAGTCAAAATACCCTGATGCATGCTCAATAATCCAGGTAGAAAAATCTAAAAAAAGCTAAGTCTGGTCCTCTGGACATTCAAAAAAACAAAACCAAACAAAGCAAAAAAATTGTAGGAACGTTTCGTATTTCGTCCGAAAGACGAAACATTTCTACAATTTTTTTGCTTTGTTTTTTGTTTTGTTTTTTTGAATGTCCAGAGGACCAGACTTGGCTTTTTTAGATAACCAGTAGTCGCCTAATAAGGCTTGGCTGTGTGTTCCCCAGTAAGTACCGGTACTGGTTAACTACCCATTAGCTCCTGATTAATTCCTGAGGTGTTCCCTAGTAGTTAATCAAATTTTGTGTACCTTATTGTAAAGTGTTACCAAAATGTTATCGCAGCAGATTTCCATTGTTAAATGCTCAGCATGTCAAGCGGCCATTCGATTCTTTACATTGACTTTTCATGCAGTCCTGTAAACGCCATTAACCTGTGACATGTGAGACTGTTTTAATGCTTTTCATTCAATCCGTTTGCTCCCTCAGTACCACAAGACCATAGAAGCAGTGTATTCTGTGAAAAACTCTGTGGAGACGCTGCTGGATTTGCTGCAGAGGTACAGGGCGAAGGCAGGAGATAAGATGGCTGAAAAAGGCGGCAGCATTTTCACCAAAGCCTGCTTCCTTCTTGCTCTCCTGCTTCAGGATGAACGCAGAGCTGAGGTGCGCAGCTGCTACTTAATACACATCACAACATCCTGCTTTACCACAGTGCAAGTGAGAAAACCAAATATTCTGATTTGTCTTCAGGAGGTCAAGAAGATCCCTAAAGCGTTTGATAGACTGTGCAGCATCTATAGTCTTACTGCTCGCAAACACAAGCTGGATGCAGAGAGGAACATTTTCAAGCAGAAAATGAACGCGTCGGTGAACGGCAGCGTTCTAGTGACACTGCAGAAATCTCGTCCTGCGCCAAAGTATGTACTTCTGTAAAACACTGCGTGTAAAAAAAATGTTTATATATGTTTGTTGTGCAAACTGAAATGGTTTTGTGTTTTCAGATTCACTCCAGATTGGGTTCTCACTAAAGACAACCTCAGAGATATTGTGGATCCTCTCCGTGCCATTCAGATGGTTGCTGACACCCTGTCCATTGTTTTATAAGTTTTAGAACGCTTTTTTATTTTATTTTTCTGATTAAAGATCATTTTAATCACTTTGTTGTAAAATAAGTGTGAATTAAATAAAATAAAATGAATAAATGTCACATTTTTGTCATCTGTGTATGTTTCCCATACTTGACAGACGAAATTGGTCTCTGCATTTAACCCAACCACCACCAAGTGGTGCAGTGATTAATGTGATCTGTTCAAAGTTTTATATTATAAGCTGAATAAAGTCTTCTTCTAAGTTCCAGGAAAGGTGGTGTACATCTCCAGTAGTCATTGTGTACCTTTTACATTCTGATGTAAAGTTTTAGTGCCTAAATACAACCTTTGCATTAAAACAAACTATTTACAATGTTGTTTTTGTGAATGATGATTAACAAGGTGCCTTGAAGTTTTTTTGTGTAAGACAACACCACTTCATCCTTCAAGTTTGTTGCCCCAAATTATTATTTAATGGTTTTATTTTTATGTTTTACAAATAGAAATGACCGTTATTGTCCCTCAGTGTGGAGGGGAGATAAATAAAAATATATGTATGAAGGCAGTATTGTCAACGATCAAGGTTCAAACTAAAGCCAAACACTGGAACTAAAAAGTCTTGCCTGCAGCCTGACGTCCATGTTCTCTTGAAAAATGTTTATCCGCACCTTTGTTCTGATCCAGTGATTTATTTCCACGGCTTCTTGGACATGTTGGTCCACCTCAACCAATGTATGACCTTCCAGCAGAGGATGGCTCTCACCAACCGCTCCACAGAATCCGATATGGGTTCTTGAAATGTGCTTAAAAAAATTATTGGACCTAAATTATGGAAAGTAATTTACAGCTTGAAAAGGAATAAATCAAACCATCTACACCCCGAAATACTTTAAACCATTGCTTCCATATCATATTTGTAAAAAACAATACAGAAAACTGGCTGCAGGGTATGGAAGCCATTGTGTCTCATATTTAAAACTAAAACGGATTAGCAGAAATCCTTTTTTCATTTCAAAGTCTAGCAGCATTTTTTGACTCCTAAATAAAATTTAAAATGAATAATCCAAACTGCATTTTCATTTTCTTCTTCGAGACTGCTCAATTTGTAAATTAATCAAAATGATAAATAAAATAACGTTTAACTTTTAATTTTCAAAACATGTCCCAGTAAAAAGTGACAAATTCATTTTGAAATGTCAATTTTTCAAATTAAAATGAAATGGCAGAAATGCTTTTTCATTTCAAAGTCAAGCTGCCTTTTTTGTCTCAAATAAAATTTAAATTAAATCATTTTCATTTTATAAATCAAGACTGCTCATTGTGTAAATTAATTAAAAAGATAAATAAAATAACATTTAACTTTTAATTTTCAAAACATGTCCCAGTAAAAAGTGACAAATTCATTTTGAAATGTCAATTTTTCAAATTAAAATATGCTGGTGAAGATTCTCAGTCATCCAGGACATGATAAAATCAAAAAAGGCGTTCAATACAGAACAACTGCACTTTATTTGTAACAAACAAGACGTTTCGCTTCTCATCCGAAAAGCTTATACACATCACAACATCCTGCTTTACCACAGTGCAAGTGAGAAAACCAATATGCAAGCTTTTCAAGCAATTCAAGCTTTTCGGATGAGAAGCGAAACGTCTTGTTTGTTACAAATAAAGTCCAGAAAATGTTAACTTCACAGTATTAGATCAGGTTATAGACCCGCACGGTAGATATATAATATTAAAGTTATCAATATTTAGACAAAATTATTGTATTGTTAGCATATATGGACTGAATGTAGACGACGCTGCTTTTTTTCATGATTTTTTTTCCCACCCTAAAAAATCACATGGATTCCTCACTGGTGATGGGAGGTGATCTCAACTTTGGTTTAGATGACAAATTAGACGGACTGAATGCAGCGGGAACTCAACGCAGTTGGCAATCTATAAATATAGTTAAACAGTATATGAATGATTATGGACTCTGTGATGCATGGCGTTGTTTTCACCCTGATAGCAAAGAATATTCTTTCTTTTCACATGTGCATCACTCATATTCTCGTCTAGATTATTTCATAGTAAGCAATTCATTGATGACAAACATTTCAGACACTAAGATCAGTGATGGCATAGTTACATTGAAAAAGTAACTTAGTTAAGTTACTGATTAGTCTTTGGGAAAAGTAACTTAGTTAAGTTACTGATTACTTGATTTGGAAAGTAACTAAGTTAGATTACTAAGTTACTTTATTCGTTACTTTCAGCTGCTGCTGCCAAGAGCCCTCTGTCACAATACATAAAAAACGTAAATGTATTAATAAAATAATTACTAATAAAAATATTCAAAAACAAAATGGTCTTTCTTTACTTCATTAAACAAATAATATTTTTACAAAAAAGTATTTCTGTAAATACTTTTAAAAATAAATAATATAATAAAGACAGTCTTTCAACGTCAAAATCAGAGTTTTTTATTTTTATTTTAGGAAATTGTGTACACATGGTCTCTGTTACATCCAAAACAAACATATGCTCTTGAATGCATCGTGAACTGCCTGCTGTGCGTTCTCCTGACACGAAATGGAGCTGTTGTAGATGAGCTTACCAGAAGAAAAAAGAACGTATTTGTATGTAAATAAGACCTATTGACAGACCTATTGAGACGATTGATAGCTG
This sequence comes from Garcialebias charrua, assembly GCA_038048925.1. NCBI lineage: Eukaryota > Metazoa > Chordata > Actinopteri > Cyprinodontiformes > Rivulidae > Garcialebias > Garcialebias charrua. The sequence goes on from JBBPBX010000607.1 coordinate 20,424, forward strand.
CCATCAACACGTTTGCACACAGCAGGAGGTGTGTGTGTGTGTGTTGTTTTGGTCGCGGGTGGGGGGGGACCTGCTGTCTCTCGGAGAGGCTCCATTGTTTTACTGAACAAGTAAGTGATTCTCATTCTCCTCCTCTCTCAGCTCCGTGTGCGCACCTCAGTCCAGTCTGTTTCCTGACACAACACATGCGCTGCATGGTGTGTGGTGTCAGGTTTCAAACAGCCCGCAGCTGACTGAATTTCCGCGTCTTTTTTTTTTATCACTCCCCGGCCGAGACGAGGAAATAAAAATAAAATTACAGTACTACAGAAAATGACAAAAAAGTAACGCACAATAATTTGGAGAAAGTAACTTTAATCAGATTACTGAATTTTGAAAAGCAACGCGTTAGATTACTAGTTACTGAAAAAAGTGGTCCGACAAGAGTAACGCGTTACTTTGTAATGCGTTAGTGACATCACTGACTAAGATACACCCTATTGCTGTCAGCGATCATGCACCAGTTACTGTAAATTTAGATTTAAAAAAAACATCAAAAATATAAATTGAAGATTAAATACATCACTGCTACAAGAAGAAGAATTTTTGCAATATTTAAAAAAAAGAATGGGCATCATATAGAGTTTAATGACTTGCCAGGAACTTCAGCATGTACGCTTTGGGAGGCTGGGAAAACAGTCATGAGAGGTAAAATAATATCCTATTCAACAAATAAAAAGAAAAAAGAAAATAAACGTATTGATGAATTAGAGAAATCCATTAAATTGTTAGAAGGTCTACAAGGAGAGGAAACACAGCAAAAGCTACGCAAATTAAAATTAGAACTAAATGAATATATTGATAAGAAAAATAAATTCTTGATACAAAGACTTAGATTAGATCATTTTGAATACGGTAATAAATCAGGGAACTTTTTAGCTAATCAACTCAAATTAAACAAAGAAAAAACATCTATATATGGTATTAAAGATAAAAATGGAAATATAATTCATGATGAGGGAAAAATAAAACAATGTTTTTAAAGATTTCTATAAAACTCTATACACTCCACAAATAAATCCATCTAATGAGGATATTAATGAATTCTTGGAGAAAGTAACACTTCCAAAACTAGATATTAGTCAGTCATCAAAACTAGACTCACCATTAACATCAGATGAGCTCCATGAAGCAATTAAAAGCATGCCTAATAAGAAATCTCCAGGTCCTGATGGCTATCCAGTGGAATTCTATAAAGAATTCTGGGATATACTGGAACCGATATTCTATAGAGTGCTACTTGAGTCAGAAGGAAATGGCAGGCTACCAACACATATGAATTCAGCCAACATTAGTCTCTTATTAAAATCAGGCAAAGACCCAGTATTACCTACCAGTTATCGTCCAATCTCTCTTATTAATGTAGATGTTAAAATAATTTGTAAAGTCTTATCAAAAAGACTAGAGAAGATAACTCCTGTTATTATACATCCAGACCAAACCGGATTCATAAAGGGAAGACACTCGAACACAAACACTCGCAGATTATATAATGTAATAGAGTATTCGTATTTTAAAAATATTGAAACAGCTATTTTTTCTTTAGATGCTGAAAAAGCATTCGATAGAGTAAATTGGAATTTTTTATTTGCTACCTTAAATAAATTTGGTTTTGGGAATTACTTCATTAACTGGTTAAAAATATTATATAGTTCACCAACAGCGTGCGTCAGGACAAATAATCAATTATCTTCAAGCTTCTGTTTACAGAGGGGCACCAGGCAAGGTTGCCCACTTTCACCAGCATTATTTGCTATTTTTATTGAACCTTTAGCAGCAGCAATAAGGCAAAGTGCTGATATTAAAGGAATAAAGGGTAGAAACATAGAACATAAAATTAGTCTTTATGCTGACGATGTTTTGCTTTTTCTTGAGAACTCAGGAAACTCAATATCTAATGTTATCAAGTTAATAAACTCATTTTCAAAAGTTTCTGATTATTCTATAAACTGGACAAAATCTACAGTTCTTCCAATAAATTGCGTGTTTAATAATTCTCTTAATGAAAGACTGCAATCAGGTAACATTAAATATTTAGGTGTTAATATCTCTCCTAAATTGGAGGATTTAATACAATTAAATCATATCCCATTATTAAAGAAAATTGAAGACGATCTTACTAGATGGAGATCTCTACCCATAAAACTGACATGGAAACAACACATAAATTCTGTAAGAATAAAAATAGCTAAATCGATAGCAGTACTGTACAAAGTCAGAGACCTATTGAATGATAAAGCTCTGTATTTGTTGTATAACACAATCATTGTTCCACACTTAATCTATTGTATTGATGTTTGGGGGAATGCGTGTAAAACAATCACAAAGCCTATTTTTGTATTACAGAAAAGAGCTGTAAGAATTATCACTAGAAAGCATTACCGTCATCCATCAAGTACATTATTTTATCAACTAAAATTACTGAAGTTCCATGATTTGGTAGACTATAATATTTTATCAGTTATGTATAGAGCTCAAAATAATGCATTACCTTTAAATATCCAAATGCACTTTGTTAAAAGACAAAGTTGTTATAATCTTAAGGGAACAGAGTTGTTTGTAAAACCACAATTCAGAACCAGTTTGAAGGGACGTTCTACCTCAATTCAGGGAATTAGATTATGGAATGGCTTGGAGAATGTAGTTAAAAATGCCAAGTCAATGTTTACATTTAAAAAAATGATCAAAACAAATATGTTAAAAAAATATATGTGAAATAACGTAATGTGTATTGTATTAGTTAGAAAATTAGAAAGTGTTAGTCATTTTGTACTGTATTAGTATTAGTTAGAAAACTAGAAAGAGTTAGTCATTTTGTACTGTTGGTTGAAGAATATTATTGTTTAACCTGATTGTTGGAAAAAGTTGGTTGAAGATTATTATTGTTTACATGGTTTGACTACTGTTGTTTAATCTGATTGTTGGAGATAAGGGGCAGATATAATAAGATTTATTCTTCTTTCTGCCACCTTTCATTTTTTTTACATTTTGTACACTATCATTATGAGATTGCCTTGTATTGTTTCTTTTGTAAAAAAAATGACAAATTTAATAAACAAACAAAAAAAAAACAATAAACAATATCACTTATGGGAAGAGTTGCCTCAGTAAAAATGATGGTGCTGCCGAGAATAAATTATTTATTCTCATTGATTCCAAATAAACCTTCAACTGAATGGTTTAAGTCCCTGGACTCTTCTATATCTAAATTCCTTTGGAAAAATAAAACTCCACGTATTAGTTTAAAAACATTACAGAAATCTAAAGATACCGGAGGATTAGAACTTCCAAACTTTTATTACTACTATTTAGCCAACAGGTTACAATATATATCAAAGTGGTTAAAACCGAATGCACTAGATGAAACTTGGATAGATATAGAACAAACTTTATGTAATAATATTAGGATTTCAGATCTACCATTTATCAGTACAGATTTAAAAAGACATGTCTGCTTTAAGAGCATCAATATTAGCTCATCTCTGACAGCATGGTGGGAGTATCTGAAAATGACAAAGTCTTCACTACTCCCATGTAGACATACACCTCTCTGGAACAATCCTGACATTCAACAAGAAAATATGTTAAATTTCCCAGGTTGGAGAATGAAAGGTATTGAATGTCTGGAACACATATTTGAGGGTATAGACTTTATTCCATTTAATCAATGTGGCATTGATAATAAATATTTCCTACAATACCAACAAATTACCGGTATTTTCTGGTGCATAGGTCGCACCGGTGTATAGGTCGCACCATCCAATTATCACCAATAGATTGGAACAATCCCTAGATAGGTCGCACCGGTGTATAGGTCGCACCTACGTTTAGCTCTGCTGCAAATGTCTGCCACAGGAGCGCTCAGCAAGGCTTTTAAGAAGATTAACACTTAAAAACAATTATTTGTTTGATAAAAATTATAGCAAATATGTGTCTGAGCTGAACTTTTCCTTAATAAATGAACGTAATTGTGAAATGAGCTGGATTTAAAAATTTGTTTCGCCGAAAGTGATAACAAGCCATATATAGGTCGCACCTGTGTATAGGTCGCAGGCCTTGAAAAAACCATAAAAAGGTGCGACCTATACACCGGAAAATACGGTAAGTCAATTGTAAAAAAGAAATTTAAGCTTAATAAAACATTGTTGGAAACACCAACATGTGTGTTAGAGTTTATTAATTTTCAACCACCCAAATTATTATCTAAAATATACAAAAAATTGTCTAGAATCGATGACTCGATAGCACTACCTGTTGAAAAATGGGAGTCAGATTTATCAATCAACTTTGAACAAAAAATTTGGTCTCAAGTATGTTCAAATACTTTTAAATTGACTAGAATCTCCAATTTACAATTAATACAATATAAGGTTCTCTATAGAGTACACAGGTCAGCGAATGTTTAAGATGGGCTTTACACCATCTAACAAGTGCTCACAGTGCATAAGTAATACACCTGATGATTATATTCACGCGTTCTGGTTCTGTCCACCCGTTCAGAGGTTTTGGGTACAGGTATGTGATATGTCTGATTTAGCAAGGACTTCAACTAAAACACAACATAATTTGGCACATGACCAAAAAGCAGAAATCTGATGGAAACATGCTTGTTTAAAAACAATTGTCTACAATTAAACAAAGGGTTCCATCTTTCAGGCATACAGCACTGTTGTATCTCTTTTTTAGTCTGTCGTAGTTTTGACTGGGACACAGAACTCCATTGATCAAAAACCGGTTGTAAGACCAGAAGCAGTTGCTTAGATTTCCACACAACTTTTCAATAGCAAGCCTGTAGGCTATTTTAAAGCAGTTTTGCACCACAGGATGACCAAAACCTCCGACACTTTCGGTTAGGGCTTCACAATTTTCAGTTTTTCTTTTATGTAAGTAAAGTTCTTCAACAAAAGATTGAACCTTATCATTATCTGGATTGATGGTGTTCTTGGCCCTTTCTGGTAATTCTCTCCACAACAGAAATGTCCTGACTATTTGTGAGGGGACATACTGTGTTCCATTAAAATATTTCATGAGAGTGCCCATATTGGATTCAAATGCAAACGTCGATGTAGCCCATAATGGTCCCCATTGTTTGACACTTAAGTGTCCCTGGCCCAGTACACCATTGTTTACCGCAGTCATTTGTCTCTAAGAGTCTTGAGTCCTCTAAATTTGTTTTTGTCAAACACAATGCACACAGGACACCACTACAGCCTTTGTATGCTGGCCCATTTTGGGTTCTTCAACCAGGTCCAAAACACTTCCTTTTGGATTTAGGGGGACACACTGAGATTGTCTGTATCGATAGGCTTAATCCAGCTCATTTTATGTCAGATGATCAGGTTGTTACGGCCCAGGCTCCTCGCAGGGGCAGACCTCCATCCACGTCGCTAACGGACTGTTGTCCTCCTTCCAGAGACTCTCAACGGCCTGCGGAGCCCGACTCTTCTGCAAGCCCTCCTCGTCGCCCTCAGCTTCATCAGACTGGTTCCGCAGGGCCCAGGTTCAGCCGTTCGGGTCGTTTGATCAAACCTAAAATTCTGGACTAGTGATGGACCTTACTGGGTGTTCTGAGGGGGCGTAGAGACTCTCAACGGCCTGCGGAGCCCGACTCTTCTGCAAGCCCTCCTCGTCGCCCTCAGCTTCATCAGACTGGTTCCGCAGGGCCCAGGTTCAGCCGTTCGGGTCGTTTGATCAAACCTAAAATTCTGGACTAGTGATGGACCTTACTGGGTGTTCTGAGGGGGTGTGTGTGGTGGACCACTAGGGGACTCTACTCGCACCCAGTGGACCGGATGTTTTACCGGATGTTTTATTGTGAAAGGTCCAGAGGACTGGATGTTTTATTGTGAAAGGGTTGATGTACAAGGTGTGTTTTTGGTGCTTACCACCAGAACTGTAGGAGTTGATTAAAGTGAAGTTCTGCATCCCGTCTTCTGTGTCGTCTCTTCATCACCTCCTACAGTAGCATACATCACAGGGCCGAGACGATCGTTTTGATATAACATTTGTGGGTGTACACATTGTTGTTCAGCCCACATTAAAGTTGAAAGAAGTGCAAGTTAGCTGACACACAAGAGATTAATGCTAATGCTAAGCTAACTAGCATGCTAGGCTAATACCTTATTTTCCAACCAAACTTACACAGGTGACTCAACAGACCACGCTGAACAAGTTTCTGGTGTTATCTCACATGCTAACGGGTGATGCTAATGCTAAGCTAACTAGCATGCTAGGCTAACACCTTATTTTCCAACCAAACTTACACAGGTGACTCAACAGACCACGCTGAACAAGTTTCTGGTGTTATCTCACATGCTAACGGGTGATGCTAATGCTAAGCTAACTAGCATGCTAGGCTAACACCTTATTTTCCAACCAAACTTACACAGGTGACTCAACAGACCACGTTGAACAAGTTTCTGGTGTTATCTCACATGCTAACGGGTGATGCTAATGCTAAGCTAACTAGCATGCTAGGCTAACACCTTATTTTTCAACCAAACTTACACAGGCGACTCAACAGACCACGCTGAACAAGTTTCTGGTGTTATCTCACATGCTAACGTGTGATGCTAATGCTAAGCTAACTAGCATGCTAGGCTAACACATTATTTTTCAACCAAACTTACACAGGCGACTCAACAGACCACGCTGAACAAGTTTCTGGTGTTATCTCACATGCTAACGTGTGATGCTAATGCTAAGCTAACTAGCATGCTAGGCTAACACCTTATTTTCCAACCAAACTTACACAGGTGACTCAACAGACCACGCTGAACAAGTTTCTGGTGGTAAGCACCAAAAACACACCTTGTACATCAACCCTTTCACAATAAAACATCCAGTCCTCTGGACCTTTCACAATAAAACATCCGGTAAAACATCCGGTCCACTGGGTGTGAGTAGAGTCCCCTAGTGGTCCACCACACACACCCCCTCAGAACACCCAGTAAGGTCCATCACTAGTCCAGAATTTTAGGTTTGATCAAACGACCCGAACGGCTGAACCTGGGCCCTGCGGAACCAGTCTGATGAAGCTGAGGGCGACGAGGAGGGCTTGCAGAAGAGTCGGGCTCCGCAGGCCGTTGAGAGTCTCTACGCCCCCTCAGAACACCCAGTAAGGTCCATCACTAGTCCAGAATTTTAGGTTTGATCAAACGACCCGAACGGCTGAACCTGGGCCCTGCGGAACCAGTCTGATGAAGCTGAGGGCGACGAGGAGGGCTTGCAGAAGAGTCGGGCTCCGCAGGCCGTTGAGAGTCTCTGGAAGGAGGACAACAGTCCGTTAGCGACGTGGATGGAGGTCTGCCCCTGCGAGGAGCCTGGGCCGTAACAACCTGATCATCTGACATAAAATGAGCTGGATTAAGCCTATCGATACAGACAATCTCAGTGTGTCCCCCTAAATCCAAAAGGAAGTGTTTTGGACCTGGTTGAAGAACCCAAAATGGGCCAGCATACAAAGGCTGTAGTGGTGTCCTGTGTGCATTGTGTTTGACAAAAACAAATTTAGAGGACTCAAGACTCTTAGAGACAAATGACTGCGGTAAACAATGGTGTACTGGGCCAGGGACACTTATGCCTCTTATCCACAGGTCTGGTTCCTGTAAGGTCCCATTGGGGCTTGTTTGGGCCAGTTCCTATGGGACCGGTTTATTTCTGTACCCACTGCGCACATTAGGACCCCTTTAGTGGGCGTGAAGTTCTCCTGCAGTGGGCGGGTAGTTCTCCTGCAGTGGGTGGATCATTAATATCAACGCTCCTAACCAGCTGGTAGAGCTGTCATCGGGCCGGAAATCCACGGCCCTACCCTACCCGAGCCCTTAGTTTAATTACCCAAGCCCGAGGGAGCCCGCTGATTTCCTAGAAATCACCGCCCGACCCGACCCTACCCGATTAAAAAAAAAACAACAAAAAAAAAAAACACTACGTTTATTTATTAAGCTTTTACTGCGTTCTCCCACTCAGCAAAAGAACTTGATGTTGTTCTTCTGTGTTTTGATGGAGGAGGTGTGAGCGCGCTGCTCGCAGTGACTTTTGAAGCTTCAGGAATGTCAGGAATGCGGCAACTTGTTCCGCCGCAGATGAGAGCAGTGTGCGGACGTGAGCGTGCACCTGACGCACGTCAGCTGGTGACATAATTTTGAGCTTGTTAAAGTTAGGCCACAGAAATAATGCAACTCTGTGCAAGTCGTGGATAATAATTTTGCGCTCCAGCACTTCTGCATGTCGCGCAGAAACACCTGCTGCGGAGAGTCTGTGTGTGAGGACTGGCAGTGTTGCTTCAGTTTCTCATTCCAGAGACAAACCAGGTTGGTGGGATATTTGTCACCCTCCAGTTCTCTCTGTGCACGGTAAAATGGTTCGAGAAATGTCACTAAAAAGTCCAGCATGTCGGGGGAGACGCTGTCCAGGCGCGCGCCGCGCGCCTGCTCTCTGGCTGAGTTGCCAATTTAGTGGCTGCGCTCAGTGCGCTGCGGTTTTCACCATCTAAATTCACTCTATTAATTATTTCCTCATCAATAAACTTACTGCCTTATATTCTTTACAAGCAGATTAAAACAATTTTATATTGTGTGCATTTTTATTTAGTTTTGTTTGTGCTGTATGATTAAAAAAAACCACATCAAAGCCCGAGCCCGACCCGCGGCCCGCCAATCAAACGCAAAAATATGGCCCTACCCTACCCGAAGTCGGGTAGGGCTCGGGTAGGGTCGGGCTCGGGCAAAGAAACGACACCTCTACCAGCTGGTGGTGCTAGTGATACATTAAGCTCTTTCCTAACCACCACTAATTAGAAGAAGAGTTGGGAACACACAACCAAAATGGATGATCTTGCTTTTCTGAACATTCTGCTTTGCCTGTGGCTTTTTCAGGTTCATTACATACATACATATATACATACATATACATACATATACATACATATATATATACATACATATACATTACATATACATACATATACATACATATATATATATATATATATATATATATATATATATATATATATATCATATATATCCATCCATCCATCCATAACCAGATGCCCGAGCCACCTCAACTGGCTCCTCTCGATGTGGAGAAGCAGCGGCTCTACTCCGAGTCCCTCCTGGATGACTGAGCTTCTCACCCTATCTCTAAGGGAGAGTCCAGCCACCCTGCGGAGAAAACTCATTTCAGCCGCTTGTATCCAGATCTCGTTCTTTCGGTCATAACCCAGAGCTCATGACCATAGATGAGGGTGGGAACGTAGATCGATCAGTAAATTGAGAGCTTTGCCTTTTGACTCAGCTCTCTCTTCACCACGACAGACCGGTACAGCGCCCGCTTCACTGCGGACGCTGCACCTATCCGCCTATCGATCTCACGCTCCAGTTTTCCCTCATTCGTGAACAAGACCCCGAGATACTTAAACTCCTCCACTTGGGGCAGGACCTCCTCCCCGACCCGGAGAGGGCATGCTACCCTTTTCCGGCTCAAGACCATGGCCTCGGATTTGGAGGAACTGATCCTCATCCCGGCCGCATCACATTCAGCTGCAAACCGCTCCAGCGAAAGCTGTAGATCACGAGCTGATGAAGCCAATAGGACCACATCATCTGCAAAAAACACATACATATATATAATGTTACAATACAGTGGGTGTATTGGCAGAATGATGTTAGAAATGCAGCTGCCAGGAAAAAGACACAAAGGAAGGCCAAAGAGGAGATATATGGATGCAGTTAGAGAGGACATGAAGGTAGTTGGAGTGAGGACAGAGGATGCAGAGGACAGAGTGAGGTGGAGGAGGATGACTTGCTGTGGTGACCCCTGAAGAGGGAACAGCCAAAAGAAGAACAAGAAGAGGTCTGTTGTAAGCAAAATGCTGTGTATTGTGCTAACAGGTGGACTTCTAAGTTTACAAACTCTGAATTCTGACTTTTAAACTCAGAATTACCTGGATACACTCACTGGAAATGATGAAATCAGTAAAAAAAAAGGATAAATAGGAGGGAGAAGAGGAAAGTGAAGAATGTAGGACTGATGGTTGAAACTCTAAATGTGGGGACAATGACAGGCAATGTTTGTCAAGAGGTGACTCAAGAGGAGATATATGGATGAAGACTTACACAAGAGGTGACTATCTGTGAGCAGCAGTATGGTTTCATGCCAAGAAAGACCACCACAGATGCCATCTTTGGTTTGAGGATGTTGATAGAGAAGTACTGTACAGAGAGGGTGCTGAAGGAGGAGGTGTGGTAAACCGGGCATTTCTTTAAAATTTAAAAAGATAAACACCTAAAAAATATATTTGTTTGTTGACATAATAAAGATGTGTCTGAGCTGAACTTCTCCTTAATAAATGAGAGTAATGGTCAAATTTGCTGAATTTATAAAATACCGTATACGGTAGTTTCGTTGTCTCAAGCGTGCACGAGCATCGAGTGGAAACCGAGCATTTCTTTAAAATTTAACAAGATAAACACCCAAAAAATATATTTGTTTGCTGACATTATAGTAAAGATGTGTCTGAGCTGACCTTTTCCTTAATAAATGAGTAAAGGTCAAATCTGCTGAATTTATAAAATACCGTATACGATAGTTTCGTTGTCTCAAGCGTGCACGAGCAGCGAGTGGAAACCGAGCATTTCTTTAAAATTTAACAAGATAAACACCTAAAAAATATATTTGTTTGCTGACATTATAGTAAAGATGTGTCTGAGCTGACCTTTTTCTTAATAAATGAGTAAAGGTCAAATCTGCTGAATTTATAAAACACCGTACAGTAGTTTCGCTGTCTCAAGCGTGCACAACTAGCGAGTGGAAACCAGTCATTTCTTTAAAATTTAACAAGATAAACACCTAAAAATATATTTGTTTGCTGACATTATAGCAAAGATGTGTCTGAGCTGAACTTTTCTTTAATAAATGGACATAATGTTCAAATCAGCTGGATTTAAATAGTTAAAGCTGCTATATGTAACTTTTCTAACAATATATTTTTAACATATTTCTTCACTCTGTCACTAGATTGATGTTAGAGAGGTAATCTCTGAAAAAAACTAAAAAAAAAATATTGTCCCCTTGCTTCTCCAGGTGGTAAATAAGCATTTCTAAAAAGAAAAAGTGACCCGCCATTTTCCAGCCAATAAAAACAAAGTTTGTAACCAGCCAATAAAAACCGAGCTTGAATTTGAATCAGCCAATAAAAACAGAGCTTGAATTTGAATTTCAACAGACCACAAGGGGGCAGAGCCATATATGGCTCTGAGGGGGAGGGATCAGAATGCTTTGCTTGTTGAAATTTTTTCTAAGTGCTGATGTTCTACAGAAACTGCAGACTTCACCTTTAAATAGGACTTTTTTTTTTCCTCTAAAATATCCGTACACAGGTACACGGGTAGTCAGCAAAAGCCTAGAGGGCCCTTTAGCACCACTAGCAGCCGAAAGTGGGACTGCTCAATTTTTTTCAGCTATAATGAATGCAAACAGTCTTATCTCAGCCAAAAATTGGTCTAACAATATGGGGGAAAATCCATAAATACGTTGATCCGCAGTATAAGTCGCAGGACATGGTAATTAGGCAAAAACTGAGATTTAGATACCGAAAATATGGTACTTTTTATAACGAATGCAGATGTGGTATTGGCAAATGATTCAGATCTTTTTAACAACTCCTTACCTTGAACGATATGAACGGAGTTGTGGACAGTAAAAATACATTCATAGTTCTATTTGTTTTTCTCCTTGTAATGTCTTTATTTTTTCCTCCTTAACCACAGAGACCAGGTCTTCACTTGACAAAATACTGTTTCGTCCATGTGATGTGATGACATAATAACATATGCCATATTCCCTATGAGATGACAGGGTGACAAGAGAGGAGGTGTGGTATTGCATGAGGAAATCTGGAGTGGCAGACAACTATGTTAGACTGGTACAGGACATGTATGAGGACAGCAGGACAGCAGTGAGATGTGCTGTAGGAGTGACAGATAGCTTCAAGGTGGAGGTGGGAGTGCATCAAGGATAGTCTCTGAGCCCCTTCTTGTTTGCTATGGTGATGACCGACTAACAGATGAGGTCAGGCAGGAATCCCCATGGACTATGATGTTTGCAGATGACATTGTGATCTGTGGTGAGAACAGGGAACAGGTGGAAGAGAACTTGGAGAGGTGGAGGTATGCACTTGAAAGAAGAGGAATGAAAGTCAGTCGTAGTAAGACAGAGTACATGTGTGTGAATGAGAGGGAGGCCAGTGGAACAGTGAGGCTACAAGGAGCAGAGGTCACAAAGGTGCAGGACTTCAAGTACTTGGGGTCCACTGTCCAGGAAAATGGGAAATGTGGGAAAGAGGTAAAAAAGAGAGTCCAGGTAGGATGGAGTGGATGGAGAAAAGTTTCAGGAGTGATTTGTGACAAAAAGGTGTCAGCACAGGTCAAAGGAAAAGTTTACAAGACAGTGGTGAGACCAGCTATGTTGTATGGTCTGACGACAGAGACATAGACAAAAAGACAAGAGAAAGAACTGGAAGTGTCAGAAATGAAGATGTTGAGGTTCTCCTTCGGAGTGACAAGGATGGATAAGATCAGGAATGAGATCATCAGAGGTACAGCACATGTTGAACAACTGGGAGATAAAGTTAAGAGAGGAGACACTGAGATGGTTTGGACATGTCCAGAGGAGGGACAGTGGGTGTATTGGTAGAAGGATGTTAGAAATGCAGCTGCCAGGAAAAAGACAAAGAGGAGATACAGGGAGTCCCCGACTTACGAGCGAGTTCCGTACCTCCGACTATCTCGTAACATGAAAATCTCGTATGTCGGAAAGCTTGCACATGGCTATCTCGTAAAACTGGAACATCGCTCGTAAATCGGAAAAAGACGCTAACACTGAGGCGTACACCCGTTTAGCAACATGAGATTGAACAAGCATACATACTGATCCTTAAACATGCACAGAACTTTATTTACAAGCAGTTAGCTAGCACATTACACCACACATTTATCTATAAAACCATACCTGTAATGTTTTTTTTCTGTACAACAGTGCTTTTCTACACAGCACTTTCTAGAATTAAAAAAAAAATATATAAAAACAAAGTGCCTTAGTGCCAAGTGCAGCTACTTTTAAAAAGTTATTTTTCATCACAGAAACAGCATAGTAAACAACATTCCCTTACTTTGATTGAATAACCAAGTCACACTGTGACGGTTTTATTAAAAGGGGTGCCAGCCAGGTATCCCTCCGTGCAGTTAGGATTAACAATTTTGAGTTACTTTTGTATTTTTTATTTTTTTTAACCTGTCACACAAGGACCATCCACTTTAATGGTGTTGACCCTTTACAACTTGAATGACAAAAAAACCCAACAAAACTTCATTCTTTTTTTCTTTTACACAAAAAACAAACAAAACATCTTCCACATAATTTCTCTTTTTTTCCTCTTTCAGGTTTTCTCTACATTTTTAAATGTCCACAAACAAAACAAACACAAATCCCCCCATCTGGCAAAAAGTTCTTAAAGTCTTTTCTTGTCTTCTACAATCAACAGGTCAAGGCTCCCATATATTTACTGCCCCACAGCAAGAGAGGTCTTGTGAAAGTGTCAAAGCAGAGTTAGGAATCCTTAAGCTGCTTTGTTTTTGTTTTTGTCATGAGTAATTAACTGGGTGACGTCACATGCTTCCAGGATCTCCGGATTCACGTCGGAGAGCGCACAGGAGTAGATGCACGTTTCCCTTTTGTTTGTTTCTGTCGGTCCACGGTGATGACTTCCAGCAGGAAGTGAAGGGTTTTGGAACAGGCGAGGGATTGCACAACCTCGGATTAAATTTTAATAGTTCAACCAGGGACGCAACACTGGCAGAATCGTGGCAGTTGTTGATTGTTTTAGGTCTGGAGATAAACTGCCAAAACTGGAAGAGCAAACTGCCCAAACTGGAAGAGCAAACGAGCAATCAGGTGAGTTCACAGCTGTGATCCAGGTGCGTCTTTAAGTGTGGTAGGATGAGAGGGGCCAAGGGAGAATAAAAAGTAATGAGAGCAGCTCTGAAAATGAGCAGGCTATCACAACACACATATGACATCATGTGACACCATGTGTCACATCCACCAGAAACCAGTGAAATGCATCAGAAACAAGTCACACCTATCATGAACAAGTCAAATCCATGAGGACAGCAGGACATGTATGAGGACAGCAGGACATGTATGAGGACAGCAGGACATGTATGAGGACAGCAGGACATGTTTGAGGACAGCAGGACATGTATGAGGACAGCAGGACATGTATGAGGACAGCAGGACATGTATGAGGACAGCAGGACATGTATGAGGACAGCAGGACATGTATGAGGACAGCAGGACATGTATGAGGACAGCAGGACATGTATGAGGACAGCAGGACATGTATGAGGACAGCAGGACATGTATGAGGACAGCAGGACATGTATGAGGACAGCAGGGCATGTATGAGGACAGCAGGACATGTATGAGGACAGCAGGGCATGTATGAGGACAGTAGGACATGTATGAGGACAGCAGGACATGTATGAGGACAGCAGGACATGTATGAGGACAGCAGGGCATGTACGAGGACAGCAAGGCATGTATGAGGAAACTTGTTCAGCGTGGTCTGTTACACAGGCGACTCAACAGACACAGATGCTAATGCTAAGCTAACTAGCATGCTAGGCTAACACCTTATTTTCTAACCAAACTTACACAGGTGACTCAACAGTCCACGCTGAACAAGTTTCTGGTGTTATCTCACATGCTAACGGGTGATGCTAATGCTAAGCTAACTAGCATGCTAGGCTAACACCTTATTTTCCAACCAAACTTACACAGGTGACTCAACAGACCACGCTGAACAAGTTTCTGGTGTTATCTCACATGCTAACGGGTGATGCTAATGCTAAGCTAACTAGCATGCTAGGCTAACACCTTATTTTCCAACCAAACTTACACAGGTGACTCAACAGACCACGCTGAACAAGTTTCTGGTGTTATCTCACATGCTAACGGGTGATGCTAATGCTAAGCTAACTAGCATGCTAGGCTAACACCTTATTTTCCAACCAAACTTACACAGGTGACTCAACAGACCACGCTGAACAAGTTTCTGGTGTTATCTCACATGCTAACGGGTGATGCTAATGCTAAGCTAACTAGCATGCTAGGCTAACACCTTATTTTCCAACCAAACTTACACAGGTGACTCAACAGACCACGCTGAACAAGTTTCTGGTGTTATCTCACATGCTAACGGGTGATGCTAATGCTAAGCTAACTAGCATGCTAGGCTAACACCTTATTTTCCAACCAAACTTACACAGGTGACTCAACAGACCACATTTTCTGGTGTTATCTCACATGCTAACGGGTGATGCTAATGCTAAGCTAACTAGCATGCTAGGCTAACACCTTATTTTCCAACCAAACTTACACAGGTGACTCAACAGACCACGCTGAACAAGTTTCTGGTGTTATCTCACATGCTAACGGGTGATGCTAATGCTAAGCTAACTAGCATGCTAGGCTAACACCTTATTTTCCAACCAAACTTACACAGGTGACTCAACAGACCACGCTGAACAAGTTTCTGGTGTTATCTCACATGCTAACGGGTGATGCTAATGCTAAGCTAACTAGCATGCTAGGCTAACACCTTATTTTCCAACCAAACTTACACAGGTGACTCAACAGACCACGCTGAACAAGTTTCTGGTGTTATCTCACATGCTAACGGGTGATGCTAATGCTAAGCTAACTAGCATGCTAGGCTAACACCTTATTTTCCAACCAAACTTACACAGGTGACTCAACAGACCACGCTGAACAAGTTTCTGGTGTTATCTCACATGCTAACGGGTGATGCTAATGCTAAGCTAACTAGCATGCTAGGCTAACACCTTATTTTCCAACCAAACTTACACAGGTGACTCAACAGACCACGCTGAACAAGTTTCTGGTGTTATCTCACATGCTAACGGGTGATGCTAATGCTAAGCTAACTAGCATGCTAGGCTAACACCTTATTTTCCAACCAAACTTACACAGGTGACTCAACAGACCACGCTGAACAAGTTTCTGGTGTTATCTCACATGCTAACGGGTGATGCTAATGCTAAGCTAACTAGCATGCTAGGCTAACACCTTATTTTCCAACCAAACTTACACAGGTGACTCAACAGACCACGCTGAACAAGTTTCTGGTGTTATCTCACATGCTAACGGGTGATGCTAATGCTAAGCTAACTAGCATGCTAGGCTAACACCTTATTTTCCAACCAAACTTACACAGGTGACTCAACAGACCACGCTGAACAAGTTTCTGGTGTTATCTCACATGCTAACGGGTGATGCTAATGCTAAGCTAACTAGCATGCTAGGCTAACACCTTATTTTCCAACCAAACTTACACAGGTGACTCAACAGACCACGCTGAACAAGTTTCTGGTGTTATCTCACATGCTAACGGGTGAAGCTAATGCTAAGCTAACTAGCATGCTAGGCTAACACCTTATTTTCCAACCAAACTTACACAGGTGACTCAACAGACCACGCTGAACAAGTTTCTGGTGTTATCTCACATGCTAACGGGTGATGCTAATGCTAAGCTAACTAGCATGCTAGGCTAACACCTTATTTTCCAACCAAACTTACACAGGTGACTCAACAGACCACGCTGAACAAGTTTCTGGTGTTATCTCACATGCTAACGGGTGATGCTAATGCTAAGCTAACTAGCATGCTAGGCTAACACCTTATTTTCCAACCAAACTTACACAGGTGACTCAACAGACCACGCTGAACAAGTTTCTGGTGTTATCTCACATGCTAACGGGTGATGCTAATGCTAAGCTAACTAGCATGCTAGGCTAACACCTTATTTTCCAACCAAACTTACACAGGTGACTCAACAGACCACGCTGAACAAGTTTCTGGTGTTATCTCACATGCTAACGGGTGATGCTAATGCTAAGCTAACTAGCATGCTAGGCTAACACCTTATTTTCCAACCAAACTTACACAGGTGACTCAACAGACCACGCTGAACAAGTTTCTGGTGTTATCTCACATGCTAACGGGTGATGCTAATGCTAAGCTAACTAGCATGCTAGGCTAACACCTTATTTTCCAACCAAACTTACACAGGTGACTCAACAGACCACGCTGAACAAGTTTCTGGTGTTATCTCACATGCTAACGGGTGATGCTAATGCTAAGCTAACTAGCATGCTAGGCTAACACCTTATTTTCCAACCAAACTTACACAGGTGACTCAACAGACCACGCTGAACAAGTTTCTGGTGTTATCTCACATGCTAACGGGTGATGCTAATGCTAAGCTAACTAGCATGCTAGGCTAACACCTTATTTTCCAACCAAACTTACACAGGTGACTCAACAGACCACGCTGAACAAGTTTCTGGTGTTATCTCACATGCTAACGGGTGATGCTAATGCTAAGCTAACTAGCATGCTAGGCTAACACCTTATTTTCCAACCAAACTTACACAGGTGACTCAACAGACCACGCTGAACAAGTTTCTGGTGTTATCTCACATGCTAACGGGTGATGCTAATGCTAAGCTAACTAGCATGCTAGGCTAACACCTTATTTTCCAACCAAACTTACACAGGTGACTCAACAGACCACGCTGAACAAGTTTCTGGTGTTATCTCACATGCTAACGGGTGATGCTAATGCTAAGCTAACTAGCATGCTAGGCTAACACCTTATTTTCCAACCAAACTTACACAGGTGACTCAACAGACCACGCTGAACAAGTTTCTGGTGTTATCTCACATGCTAACGGGTGATGCTAATGCTAAGCTAACTAGCATGCTAGGCTAACACCTTATTTTCCAACCAAACTTACACAGGTGACTCAACAGACCACGCTGAACAAGTTTCTGGTGTTATCTCACATGCTAACGGGTGATGCTAATGCTAAGCTAACTAGCATGCTAGGCTAACACCTTATTTTCCAACCAAACTTACACAGGTGACTCAACAGACCACGCTGAACAAGTTTCTGGTGTTATCTCACATGCTAACGGGTGAAGCTAATGCTAAGCTAACTAGCATGCTAGGCTAACACCTTATTTTCCAACCAAACTTACACAGGTGACTCAACAGACCACGCTGAACAAGTTTCTGGTGTTATCTCACATGCTAACGGGTGAAGCTAATGCTAAGCTAACTAGCATGCTAGGCTAACACCTTATTTTCCAACCAAACTTACACAGGTGACTCAACAGACCACGCTGAACAAGTTTCTGGTGTTATCTCACATGCTAACGGGTGATGCTAATGCTAAGCTAACTAGCATGCTAGGCTAACACCTTATTTTCCAACCAAACTTACACAGGTGACTCAACAGACCACGCTGAACAAGTTTCTGGTGTTATCTCACATGCTAACGGGTGAAGCTAATGCTAAGCTAACTAGCATGCTAGGCTAACACCTTATTTTCCAACCAAACTTACACAGGTGACTCAACAGACCACGCTGAACAAGTTTCTGGTGTTATCTCACATGCTAACGGGTGAAGCTAATGCTAAGCTAACTAGCATGCTAGGCTAACACCTTATTTTCCAACCAAACTTACACAGGTGACTCAACAGACCACGCTGAACAAGTTTCTGGTGTTATCTCACATGCTAACGGGTGAAGCTAATGCTAAGCTAACTAGCATGCTAGGCTAACACCTTATTTTCCAACCAAACTTACACAGGTGACTCAACAGACCACGCTGAACAAGTTTCTGGTGTTATCTCATATGCTAACGGGTGAAGCTAATGCTAAGCTAACTAGCATGTTAGGCTAATACAAAATGGCCACCTCAGTTAATTAGCTAGTTTGATTCAAAATGGCCGCCTCACCTAATGAGCTTGTTTGATTCAAAATGGCCGTCTCACCTAATGAGGTTGTTTGATTCAAAATGGCCGCCTCACCTAAAGAGCTTGTTTGATTCAAAATGGCCGCCTCACCTAATGAACTTGTTTGATTCAAAATGGCCGTCTCACCTAATGAGCATGTTTGATTCAAAATGGCCGCCTCACCTAATTAGCTAGTTTGATTCAAAATGGCCGCCTCATCTAATTAGCTAGTTTGATTCAAAATGGCCGCCTCACCTAATGTGCTTGGTTGATCCAAAATGGCCGTCTCACCTAATGAGGTTGTTTGATTCAAAATGGCCGCCTCACCTAATGTGCTTGGTTGATCCAAAATGGCCGTCTCACCTAATGAGCTTGTTTGATTCAAAATGGCCGTCTCACCTAATGAGGTTGTTTGATTCAAAATGGCCGCCTCACCTAAAGAGCTTGTTTGATTCAAAATGGCCGCCTCACCTAATGAACTTGTTTGATTCAAAATGGCCGTCTCACCTAATGAGCATGTTTGATTCAAAATGGCCGCCTCACCTAATTAGCTAGTTTGATTCAAAATGGCCGCCTCATCTAATTAGCTAGTTTGATTCAAAATGGCCGCCTCACCTAATGTGCTTGGTTGATCCAAAATGGCCGTCTCACCTAATTAGCTAGTTTGAGTCAAAATGGCCGCCTCACCTAACCAGCCTGTGTATTGAACCTGCCTTGTAAATTACCTTGTATACTGAACCAAAATGGCGCCCTATGTAACTCAGTTTCTCTGAAAAGTTAAGTCCCATTCATTTCCTATGGGAAATTTACGATTTTTGTTAGCAAAATATTTCGCGATGGTAACTCCGATTGCTTAGAAAAGTAATAGCACACATCTCGGAGTCGGGCCGGTCGTTTTGATATAACTTTTGTGGGGGTGCACGTTACGGTACGAGCCGCATTAACGGAGACGGAATAATAATAAATAACTAGAAAGTTCCTGGAGAAACTTCGACGGGGGCTGCCGGCTGTTGTCGGAATTTTTATTCTGTGCCATACAGGCTGTTGCCGAATAGAAAAATTTCGATGTGAACATACTATGAGTTTGATATCATCCAAAGGTACCACTATACCAAGTTTCAAATTAATATATCCAAAAATGACTGAGTTATAATCAATTTCTGTGTATTGTGAGGTAGCTATGGCAGCCATCTTGAATCAAAATGGCTCCAAATGTTAATCAGTTCTAGACATACATCTGATAAATGCTTTCAGTGAGTTTCAAACAAATCCAACAGTGAGTTTATTTTCATCAGGCTCTAAATCATGTGACTTGACAACAGCAGTTTGTGTGAGGAGTGTTCTCCCATTCATTTCCAATGGGGAAATATGGCAACTTTGTTAGCAAAATACATTGCCATGGTAACTCCGATTGCCAATAAAAGTAATAGCACACATCACAGGGCCCAGACGATCGTTTTGATATAACATTTGTGGGGGTACACATTGTGGTTCGGGCCGCATTAAAGTTGAAAGAAGAGCAAGTTAGCTGAAACACAGGAGAGTAAAAGTAACACTAGAAAGTTCCGGAGAAACTTTGACGGGGGCTGCCAGGCTGGTGCCGGAATTTTTATTCCGTGTCGTACAGGCTGTTGCCGATTTAAAATGTTAATTTGAAGATAGAAAGTGTTTGGGATCATCCAAAGCTACCAATATACCAAGTTTCAGCTAAATATATCCAAAAGTGATGAGTTATAGTCAATTTATGCGTTTGCTCAGTTAGCTGTGGTAGCCATGTTTGAATCAAAATGGCTCCAAATGTTAATCAGCTGTAGAGATAAATCTGCTGATCATTTTTTGTGAGTTTCAAACAAATCCAACAATGAATTTCTGTTTTCTTCATGTTACTTGTCAGAAGCAAGTGAGTATTGGTTTCTCATTCATTTACAGTGACTACGTAAGACGCATAGATTTTTTTAAAGTTACAAATTGTAAAACAGCTAGATTATAAAGGCAAAAGTAGAAAACTAACAAAGTCTAAACAGTCTTTAAACAACCAGATATTTTGCATACTTTTATTTATTGCATGTAATGATTAAGTGTCCAAAAGAGGTTTATTTTCACACGACCTTCATGTTGTTGTCTCATGCAGTTCAAAGGTCAACATTAAACGAACGTCTTAATGTGACACAGCTGTTTAAGTGCAAGGGACAAAAATGTACCGTCTAACCATTTATTATGTACTGAATATCAAAGGTTTCAGGGTTTGTTAAAAAAGGCTTACGGTACTCTGCAGTATGTAAGACTAGGTCTTTTAGCTAAACAAAAGCCTTTATGAGTAGCTTTTTCCTTTATGAGAAAGCATGGCTAGTTTATGCACTTCACTTAAGATATTTTAACTAAATCTCAGAGTTAGTCTTGTTTTGATGAAGTATCTGTTGATGTTATGCCAGCTGGAAGTTTAATGCACAGATTTTTATAATGTTTATATATATATATATATATATATATTAATGTACTGTATATTGTATTGTTTAAATTCTGATTGTTATAACTTTGCTCTGGTCAGGGTGGCTGCATGTTGTAATAGTACTTTTGCATTTATTCTGAGATTTTGCTTTTGGAAAGTTTTAATTCCTCATTCTGGATATAACTCACCTTTTTTGGATGACTGTTTCCTCTGGTCCAGGATGTTGTGTAGCTGGAAGGATTTTACTGAAACCTTTTTACTTTTGTACATTTGTTATGATGCATAACTATGACAAGGTGTTTTTTCTTTTTTTTTCAACCAGGAGCTAATAGCTCAAAGAATATTTTGTCATTTAACCTTTATTTATACAGGTAGTCTCATTGAGCCATGAGAACTCAATTACAAGAAATACCTGTTTTTGGGAGCAGATGGTGGGGGTTAAGTACCTTGCTCAGGGGCCCAGAATGGGGCAAATGGGGGTAGAGGCAGGTGTTGGTCTTGCAACTTTTCCACCCACGTTGGTGTTGATGGTACTGGGAGTTGAACCTGCAACCTACCAATCACAGGCACATCTTCTCAGAGGTTAAGAAGGTGAGCTTGTGATTGGAAGATTGCCGGTTCAAGCCCCCGTACCGACAACCATTAAAAACATGTGGGTGTGATAAGTTAAGTAGTCACACCTGTCTCCACCCTCATCTACCATCATGACAGTTAAAGTTAAGACATTGATTAAAAAGAAAAACAACAGATCAGTGAAATCATATTTTGAACTTTTATAAAAGATTTCTACAAAGTTTACAAAAGGAGAAGCCATAAGAAGAAAATAAAATCAATTACACAGATACATTAATGAACTTCATGACAGTGAAAGTTAAGACATTGATTAAAAAGAAAAACAAGAGATCAGTGAAATTATATTTTGAACTTTCATAAAAGATTTCTACAAAGTTTTCCCAGGTAAAGTTTACAATGAACAAAGCAATTAGAACACAAAAAAAATCAATGTGACATACATTTGTTTCACAATCTTATACATTTGCAAAATTTTTGTTACATTTTATAGCGTGTCCTGTCTGGCACTCAGAATTGTTGTCCGAGGGTCAACGTGAGGCCCAACAGATTTACGGTACTTTCACAAGCGAAGCATTATGGCTTTTGCCATGATGCTCCACTTGATATATATGAAACTATATACATATATGAAACTAAATTATTAGAAATTGCTTTGGGTTTCCCCGGGAGGGACTCGGGAGTAGAGCCGCTGCTTCTGCCACATCGAAAGGAGCCAGTTGAGGTGGCTCGGGCATCTGGTTAGGATGCCTCCTGGACGCCTCCCTGGTGAGGTGTTCCGGGCATGTCCCACTGGGAGGAGACGCAGAGGAAGACCCAGGACACGCTGGAGGGACTATGTTTCTCGGCTGGCCTGGGAACGCCTTGGGATTCCCCCAGAGGAGCTGCTCCAAGTGGCTGGGGAGAGGGAAGTCTGGGCCTCCCTACTTAGGCTGCTACCCCCGCGACCCGACCCCGGATAAGCGGAAGAAAATGGATGATGGATGGATGGATGGCTTTGGGTTTCTTCTGAAGCTCTGGCTTGACTAACTTCTGTTTTCAGGGATCCAGTCTGGCGCTACAGAACACAACACACTTCATAGTCAAAAAAAAAAAAAAAAAGAAACAGGGAGAACAGTCCACCACCAACACCTGTATATTGTGAGATGAAAAAAAATTAATATACATGACATGTTTAAAGATTTTTGATTATGACTAAATGCGGGGCAAATTAAACTTACAGTAGTCCAGATGTAACAGATGGTGCAGCAACTGCTGGAAGTGTGTTACCCCTCACTGATGCTCCAGTTACAAAGGAAACCAGGTAGATCCACACAATGGTTCAAAGGCATGTTCTGAGACACAGACAGCAAAATCAGACTTGGAGGTTTTGAAATGATTAAAGGTTCAGTCTGCAGTTTCTGTAGAACTGCAGCACTTAGAAAAAATTTCAACAGGCAAAGCATTCTGATCCCTCCCCCTCAGAGCCATATATGGCTCTGCCGCCTTGTGGACTGTTGAGTTTCAAATTCAAGCTCTGTTTTTATTGGCTGATTCAAATTCAAGCTCGGTTTTTATTGGCTGGTTACAAACTTTGTTTTTATTGGCTGGAAAATGGTGGGTCACTTTTTCTTTTTAGAAATGCTTATTTACCACCTGGAGAAGCAAGGGGTCAATATATATATTTTTTTTCAGAGATTACCTCTCTAACATCAATCTAGTGACAGAGTGAAGAAATATGTTAAAAATATATTGTTAGAAAAGTTACATATAGCAGCTTTAACAAAGATATAACTACAAACATGACCCAAGAGATGGGATTGGTCCACGGGAGACATCCTATCAAACCTAGACACACAACATGCTCAATTGCAAGTTGAAATAAATGGTATTAGGTAGACTACAATTACAGGTGCACTGGGTTGTTGCAAATATACTAGCTTTAATTTGTCATGTACAAACGAGGTTCAGAAAGAATAGACTTAGCACCTGGAACATATAAAGGAAAAAATAACTCAAGAAAACAAATGAAACCATCCTAAAGTGACTTACTGAAAAGCAAAATAATTCCTATACCATCTTCTCCTCAGATTGGGTGTGCGTCCAAGCCTGTGAGGTAGGTGAGGGTGTCCTGGGTTAAAACACACACAATTCAATATTAGTAACAACTACCATAATAGTAACCAGTAGTTTAAGTTCAAAGTGTGTTTCCATCTACAACTTTGACACGTTTGTCACATGTGGTGGGCAGATCCTCCAGGTCCTGCGTCCTCAATCTCTTCTTGGCAGCCTCGAAGCATCATCCCTGCATGGCATCTTATTACAACCTGCAAACTTTCTAAGACTCTTCAAATAATTTTGATTTTAAAGATAGCAAAACTCAAAACAAACTTTCATGCACACGTAAATAGCTGCAGTCATGAAGCGTTTAGACTTCATTTTTTAGAACACAAAAAATCAATATGAAATACATTTGTTTCACAATCATACACATTTGCAAAATTTTTGTTACATTTCATAGCGTAAATGTTATACGTTATAACACTGTTTGTGTTTCTGAGCCTATCTCACGACTCAATAGGACTACCAACACTCACCAGGTCATGAAAGTACAAATAAAAGAAAAACGTTAAGTCTCTCACTGTTCACCTCAGCTGTCCCTCTTGGACAGCAGCACAAACGTTGCCCTCAGCGTCCCCAAAATTAACTCAGGCCTCAGCGGCACAGGCCCACACCTCTAGTCTAGGCCAGAGTTTCAACAAACACTTAAAGTGCTTTAACCCACGTTGTTCTCTAATTAAACAATCAGAGATGCTTTAAGAACACAAACCAGCTCAACTTCTACTCCCACAGGAGCAAACCCACAGACAAATAGGGAGGGTGGAGGTCTCCCAGAGTTTGTATACGACACAGCACCATGGCTGTTTCTCAGCACTCAGCTGAAGTACTGGGAAAAGCGAAGTTCGTGAATCCAGGACTTCTCCCACTCTCAGCTCTGGTTTGCTGCACTCACTCACAAGTCACTTAACCAGGTCATGTGACCAATCAAATTGCAGCCTTCGCGATTAGAAAATCTTGTTTTATCATATCGCAATTTTATTGCAAATGCAATTAATTGTCCAGCCCTAGTTTGTTGTAAGTAATCAGGGCACAGTTATGTCTGAGTGCAAAAAAGTAAAATCTACTTCCGTACCACGCTGCTGGTGCTGCTGCCGGGCAGCTCCGCTGACGAGCTGCTCCATCAGCGGAGGTCGGCCGCACGATCGGCTGGGCACCTGGGGCTCTCTGGTTGATCCTGCCAGTAGCATATGCTCGGGCTGCTCCGCTGCACGGCTGCTCCGGCAGTGACATCTGACCTTGAGGTCCTGAATGATGTTCCTCCAGCAGTGGCACACGAGGCTAGCGTTGCGGTAAAGGTCCGCTGCAGGAAGCAAACACAGGATTTGTCTCAGCACCTCCTCTGGGATATCGTCCATGCAGCTCTGTGGCTGGAGCTACTTCGACCATCAGAAGCTCTTAAAAAAACTTGCATTTTTTCTATTAAAAAGGCATCCTGAACGTTTCTCCACTGCAGCCAGATGTTGGTCTGCTGAACATCTGCAGAAACAGGAGACATGTTTGTCCTCTCCTGTTCACTTCAGCTGTTCTGATGCTGGACACAATTAAAAGCCTGGCAGTCCTTGAAATAATGCATGGCCCGCCACCTTTCATGTCTGAGTTTTATACGAAGATCATTTTGCGGAGAAATGATTGAGTGAAACCTGTAAAATAACGATTAATAAATTAATTAATTTGTTTGTTTGCATTGTTTCAGTTCACCTCCTCACCAGTTTGTGGTGGTAATGCACCAAATTGTTGTTTGCCAACCACCAGTGCCATGTAACAGGGTTGTTGTCTAATGAATTTTATCAATATGCACCATATTTATAATATTTTTCTTGTTTTGCAGAAAAGTTTATCTAGTGGTTATTAGAAAAGTTTCTTTTAATCTTTGGGGAAACTGTTTAGATCCTATTTTCCATGTAATCCAGGTTTTGTTTGTGTAGTGACGACGCCCCCTTGTGGTGGCTGCTGGTGCTGTGTACATAAACTTCATATGCTGCTTTGTCACTTTATTACAAACGTCAATGTCAGAACCTTCATTTTATAGATATACTTTTTATACTTTTATACTACAATGCAAAAACTCAGGACAGTATTACACTTTTATTATTTCATTTTATGCTTATGTTTATTAAATTTTTTAGTGTTTAAATGGTTACTGTTGCACCAAGGGACTGCAGTTTTGACAATAAAGTTGACTTGACTTGACTTTGTTAAATATGTGGACATCACGTCAGTTTCTATCGCGAGATCTGGCAACACTGTGGTGACGTCACCAGCTCGGCCTCTTTGTTTTCCTTCGTGTCGAGAAGCTACGTCTGGATTTAGCTCCGTGATTTATTTCAATTACTGATGAAAAAAATACTTCTCGTGAGTCAAATACTTTATTCTGTGATTTAGTTCCAAGCTGCTGCTGCCAGAGGCTTATAACACTGCAGCTTCTTGTCTGTGGAGAGGAAGTTAGTTCACTCTGTTAGCATCTGTAGCTGTTAGCATCTGTAGTTGTTAGCATGTGTAGCTGTTAACATCTGTAGCTGTTAACATCTGTAGCTGTTAACATCTGTAGCTGTTAACATGTGTAGCTGTTAACGTCTGTAGCTGTTAACGTCTGTAGCTGTTAGCATCTGTAGCTGTTAACATGTGTAGCTGTTAGCGTGTGTAGCTGTTAGCGTGTGTAGCTGTTAACATGTGTAGCTGTTAGTATGTGTAGCTGTTAGCATCTGTAGCTGTTAACGTCTGTAACTGCCATCATGTGTAACCCAACGTATCATCCCAATCTCCTTTCCCAGTTTGTTTTGTTTTATATTTTCAAACCAGATGTCCAAGGTATGAGAAGTTATTGAATCCAGTCGGTGCTGTTGTGTCTTCCTAAGTTTAACATCCCCAAGTAATGTCTGGAGTGGGACATCACCCACTACCATTTCAATGTCTTTCCACTTAGCACAGTAGGTTTGATCACACCATTTAATTACATATCGTAGTTGTGCTGCACAATAGTAATCCTTTAGGTGAACTGGACTCGGTATTCGTGTCATACCTCGATGTCAAGATGATAAAACTTCTTAATATCAGGAATACGTAATCTGATAGAGGCTTCGGCCTGAGGGAAGAGGCGATGCTTCTTGACGCGCTCCAGGACGTCCTCTGGCCTCACACGCTCCCCGACTTTATGCTGAGCCATTAAACTGTAGGAAACACACGTTTCACCAAGTTGTTGCTAAAACCGCCCGACGACAGTCAGGTCTGGTACAAATGTACAAACAGAACCCAACAGTTAGACACAGTGGCCTCAGAAAGTATTCAGACCCTCCTCAGTTCTTCTTAAATAAAATAATCTACTCAGCACCCCCGTATGAAACCTGAAACTTCACATTTGGTTTATTACCGATCAGTCTCAGTGATTATGTGAAGCAGCTCCAGAACTAATTTGCAAATTTTATAATGTAAAAGTAAGGTTTTTGTTTTTTGGTTAGAACTTTGTGCAGCCATGACGTATGCATATAAACTTAAACAGATGACAAGATCATAAATTGAACATCAATTAATTTGAACATCTAGTAATTACTTTAATAAACTAGTCATTTCTGCAGTTGTTTGTGAGGTGACCTATTAAAGTTCATTACAGACAAACCAACAGCTCACAATGTGTATCCCCACAAATGTTATATCAAAACGATCGTCTCGGCCCCACGACGTGTGCTATTACTTTTCTTGGCAATCGGAGTTACCATGGCGATGTATTTTGCTAACAAAGTTGCCATATTTCCCCATTGGAAATGAATGGGAGAACACTCCTCACACAAACTGCTGTTGTCAAGTCATATGATTTAGAGCTTGATAAAAATATACTCACTGTTGGATTTGTTTGAAACTCACTGAAAGCATTTATCAGATGTATCTCTAGAACTAATTAACATTTGGAGCCATTTTGATTCAAGATGGCTGCCACATTTACCTTACAAAACACAGAAATTGATTATAACTCAGTCATTTTTGGATATATTAATTTGAAACTTGGTATAGTGGTAGCTTTGGATGATACCAAACTCATAGTATGTTCACATCGAATTTTTTCTATTCGGCAACAGCCTGTACGGCACGGAATAAAAATTCCGGCAACAGCCGGCAGCCCCCGTCGAAGTTTCTCCAGGAACTTTCTATATTTTGAGCAATTTTATGAAAATTAAAAAATCATGTCAGTGGGGTTGTAACTAGAGGACAACTAAGGGCCAGTTTTGTGAACTTATTAGGGTTTACAGTGTGTATTGAGGTTACCTGGCAGCCATCATCCTGAACATGGTCCTCCAGCGGCGCGAGGGAGGACGCGGCCTCCATCGTGGACAGCAGGGCTAAATTCAAAGTCACAACAAATTTTAAATGGCACACATTTAAGAAAAAAGGAGAAAAACATCTCAAACACTGATCAGAGGTGAAACATCACAACACAGATTTTGAAATGA